>CANUEY010696860.1:0-90881 GCA_948099555.1 Croton setiger | reverse complement strand
TGGGGGTGGAGACTTAACTGGGGGAGGAGGTGATGAGTAGTGGTATGGAGGAGGAGGTGATGAGTAGTGGTATGGTGGGGGTGGAGACTTAACTGGGGGAGGAGGTGATGAGTAGTGGTACGGTGGGGGCGGAGACTTAATTGGGGGAGGAGGGGATGAGTAGTGGTACGGTGGGGGCGGAGACTTAACTGGGGGAGGAGGGGATGAGTAGTGGTACGGTGGGGGCGGAGACTTAACCGGAGGAGGAGGGGATGAGTAGTGGTACGGTGGGGGTGGAGACTTTACAGGAGGTGGGGGTGACGAATAATGGTACGGAGGAGGTGGGGATTTCTTTGGAGGTGGAGGTGAATTATAATGATACGGAGGTGGTGGAGACTTTTTAGGTGGAGGAGGTGAATTATAATGATAAGGTGGATAGTGCACATAATGGGGTGGAGGAGGAGAATTATACTTATAAGGAGGGAGCTCGACATGATTCTTTGGTGGTGGCGGAGAAGCATAGACATAAGGCTTATAATCGTCAGCAACCACACTAGTGGCCAAAAGGCATAAAACTGCAGCAAGTATCATTATAGAAAGATGGCCAGGCTTTTGTTCCGGGGGAGTTCCCATTCCTTAAAAGCTAAAGAAAATGTTGTTTTGTGTTTTTGCATGGGAAGGCAAAACCCTTTATATAGAGTTCTCTCTAATCATATCAAAATAGAATTAATCATGATTACAGCCTGGATTAGAATAGTGATTAATAATCCAAAATCTCACTAACTCTTTTTCTCAACTTTCAATTGGAGGGTTCCCACTTTCTCTATTTTGTTTTATATAAGATAATCATAATTTAATTATTTTGACTGAAATGGTCAAATCTTATTTTGTGAGTTTGGTGAGATGCTTAAATTTATTATAAAATATTTTAATGTAAAACCGCGTTTAAAGCAGATATCTTAAAATTTAATAATAAAAAATAATTTTTTAAAGTCGAAATCTATATATTATAATATATATATAATTTGGTTTTTGCAATTTGCATATTTTTCTTCCAAATGGCTTCATATTGCTATGCTTGTTGATTCAAGCAACTGTTATATTTATTTATTTATTTTTGTTTATTTTCTTTCTTATGATGATTTTTTATAATTGTCTGTTGATGTTCGATTAATTATTATGCATTTAGTCATTAATGTGTCGGTGAGTAAACAAGATTCATTTATTAACTACTACATTAATTAAGAAATTAAGTCACATGATTTTCAATAATTTGTATATTAGTTAAGGTATATTTATACATATTTTGGTGTTTAGAATATTAGTAATTTAATTATGTTTTTTATTCATTTTTTTTACTTTATTAATTGCAAAAGTAAAAATAAAAAAATTATGTTTTTATTTTTAAAAATACATAAATAAGAAACTTATTTGTGAATAAAAAAAGGTTGAAATGGAACTATTATTTATAAAGGTATAGAGTTATGGAAAAAACTTTAGATAATACAACAAACTTCTGAAGAGTTGAAATTTTTAGATTCTCGTTTGTTAATTATTACTTAAACTAATTATAAACACCAATTAATCAAAGAAATATTCGGTTTTAGAGGCTTATTTGAGCTATTTAATTTGTATTTAGTAAATTTCAATTATAAAAATTTGCATTTAGTCAAATTAATTATAAAATTGAACAAAATATTCAATTACTTGTATTTTATAATTGTAATCCATTAGTAAATTATAAAATTAATGTAAATAATAAAGACTAATCCAATAGTAAATTAGCCAAACTTTTATAATGCAAAACGTGAAAGGGAGTACAAACCTTTCTGAGGGTACGAACTCGCTATCGGTGGTTAAATATAAAAATAAATCTAGAAAGATAGTACTTATCAGATACCGTCAACTTCATACATTGCCTACAACTACTACCCCAATTCTAGAATTCAAGCTGTTCATAGAAAAAACATAAAATACACCTAACAAGAGGCTAGTACTAATTCAATGCAATTGGTTAGAAAGAGGAACAAAGTGAGTATATATTTATATATTGAAAGAGCCGTACAAAGAGGAAAAATTAAGCCTTCATTCTCATTATAAGTTTTGACTTATCAGAGATTTGATACTATATGTTTTCTTTTGTTTTATATAAGACAGAGAAAAAGGTTACTGAAACTGTAAAATCTTGAAGCCAATTTCATTTCCAGGTCTCCTAAAAAAAATAATCCTGAAACTACTACTAAAACTCTTGAGATTAATGTCTAATCCTTTTCTAAAGTAAAAGAAAATTACAATACCAATAGATCAATCAAGCTAGGCACGTCTTTGACTTGTGCTTTTTTAAGCAGATAAGAACTAAAATACAGATGATTTGGTTTGGCCTAGGGAAAGTGTATCTCAATCATACAGCGCGCTATGGCCTATAAGTCAAAGGGAGAAGAGTCACACACCAACCTAACATAAAACAAACCCTTAAAACTCTAATAAGGGGGGCAGAGCCAGTCAACTCTGCAAACTGTTCTCTACAACTTCAATAATTGTAGGGGCAAATGTAGTTTTCATCTGCTCCACATGATCTACAATGAATTCAAGTTTAGACTTTCAGAAGAAAACTACTACTCACAGCTTAGTAGATTTTACATCCAAAACTTGCTCCTTCCAAATCCAAGATGATACCCTCTGTAAAAAGGAACAATGTAAAGCAATCGGGCCTGTCATGTATCGATACAACCGGCCTCAGACATTTCTCAATTTCATGTAAAATTTTTCCTTTATTACAAACCAACTCAAGTCATGATGATTCCTTTCTACCCAAGAAGAACAAGGAGAAACTGAAAATGAACTACTTTTTTTAGCAGAAAAACGAACAACTTTTGTATGCAATTAAAAGGAAAAAAATTGCCCAAATTCAAAAGAACAAAGAAAAATTTTGCTGGTTTATGCCCGCCGCTGATTCCTCACCTTTTGATGCATCACCAAACACATCCACATAACATATTGGGCATGCCTGATAAGATAAACACGGTTGGTGGTCAGTTCATTTTTCTGAACCCCTATAATGAAGTTAATAAATTCTCAGGCTCATCTTGTAAGTTTTATTTGGCTTACCTTATTGATGCTAAGCCATCTAGTTCCACAACCAACATGATATGCGTGTTTACATGGCAATGTCATCCTCCGATCCCCTCGTTTATATTCCATTTGGCAAATTACACACCTAATTGCAACAATAGGAAAAAGATTAAAAAACATAGCAGTGATGAATAGGCTTGGTGACTCGTGATCTACATGGCAAGATAACATATTTTAATGTCTGAATGTACTTAAAATTTGGTTTAAACCTCCAATTTTGTCCTGAATTAAGAAACTGGTTACAATTTTCGCTAAGATGTCAAAGTTGCAAATAAATAAATAAGTTACAAGTGATTAATAGAAGTTGAAAGTATAAGTTTCCGCCGTGTTATGTGTACTTTGTTCTGGATATGAAAATAACAAAAGAGTGTGGCATGGTGGGTGGTGGTGGATGGAAAAGTCAAGAAAGAACAAATATGTTGAAACAAATTCATTATATTTTTAAAAATTTCCAATCAGCATTAAATTTTTTTTCTTAAATTTTGACTAGCTGACCAAACTCGTAACCAATTTCTATACTAGGACAAAATTGAAAAAATTAAAATAACTAAACAAAATGGTAAATGGGATTGAGAACAATAGTTTGATTTATATTTCTAAATCATTATGCCTTGAAAAATAATGAAGCAGGGAACATGTTGTGTCATTAATTCATAACAATTTTAAGAAGAATTCAGACAACACAGATATATATATATGAAACTCACGAAACAACACATGCATAGGCCATAAATAATCAGCAATTAGACACGAGGAAAGTCAAACGTTAGGAATATGCCAAAATAGTACCTCTCACATCTTGACTTCTTTCTTGAGAAGAAGCTGCACTTGTACTTAGAAACTGGAAGCGAAGAAATCTGTTCATGGGAAAGACCCCGACTTTGAGTTCCAACTGTCTCACCTAATTCAAGTAATTCCTGAACGGATATGATTTGGTAAGAGACAAACACAAGTTTATGGATATGAACCAAGAACAAACAATAAACATGTAAAAGATGATAGTTTTAATTGCCAACATTTACTTTGAAGTTTATATCCTTGTCTACTAAGATATTTCTACCAATCGAAAGACCAAGAACTAAAACTAAACCTCGTATTTTAGTAAGTAAATGACACCATTGCATCACTACAAACATCCCTCATGAGAGTAGGGTATAAGGGTGTAGGGGCGTTGGTCTTGGAGGGGCATCATCACCGACCAACATATTATTCTTGGGCCTCTATGGGTTTCTATACACATACTTTAATTATACAGCTAATGCAAGTAATATGGTTGAACTGATATGGTGAGTTTGTCAAACTTTACATTTAACAATAAGAATTAATCATAGATAGTTTTTTTTTTTTTTTTTTTTTTTAAAAAAAGTTTTTTTGTGTACAGTGAAACAAGTGAGCAAGAGAAATTGAAAATGTGTTGGTCCTCGGTAAAATTTCATGTTACATCAATGACCACAAGCCTAAAGATCAAATCTACAATACATGTACATGTAAAATTACTATGTTCATGTACATAACAAATTTACTAAGTATATATAATTACTTAAATATCTTATGCCGCTTCTCGGGCAAAGAGAAAAGCTCCAGTGGACCAGTATCTGAATACACAACTAAACCTTATTTTCAAACTATCAAACAAGTCTAAAAACAATACAACAGACTCCAAGTGGGCCTTTTTGGAATCACTTCAAGCTAGAAATCCCAAATCATATCCAACATCAAGTATATTATCATATATCTATCTACAAAACAGATCCAGTAATACTAAATGCATGAAAACTACAAGAAAAGGAAATGGAAATTTATTTTCATACCTCATAGCTCATGCTGTCAGGATCAACATTGTCTTGCCAAATGACCTGCAGAGATCACAAGGAAGAAACCATACGCATTAGCTAAAAAATAACCTGCCATTTGCAAGGAAAAAGGCAATATCCAAGCATATGCTACTCCACTGAAATTTTGTTTATATACCCAATTCCCATCATAAATTTAATTTCTGTAAGTTTAGGGGAATGGTTTAGGCTCTGTCTGTATTATGCTTCCAATCCAAATATATAACCATATGAACATTAAAATATATAGAAGGCCCCTATACAACGTCTAGAGCAATTTTACTTTTGTTGTATATGTGTAGATAGATATATATTAACATAACCATATGATTCGGATATATATATTGCCATAAGATAGCACACCTGAAAATCATGAGGATTCTGCTGTCTCCTGATACCTGAAAAGTTAAGACACTGTTTGTGAGAATAAAGTTTCCCACTTATCAAATGAATGAGATGAGCAAGCAAAAGAAATAATTCAATTTGGTCAAGCTTTAGTTCCAATTCTAACTAACTAAAATGTGACTAAAATGATATTTATCCACAGGCAGTTGCACAGTATTTCATACATTACTATGTCATTAGATTAAATCCATTAGTGGCATATTCTTCAAGTTTACTTCATGGGCGTGGTAATTTACTTTGGATTCCAACTATTCAGAGATTATCTCAAACATATACTTCGCAACCCTGTTCTGCCTCACATGGACCAATAATTATCACAAGCAAAACAATGATATTGATTGATGGTGACAACCTGTGATCTATCCATATCAACAGATGTTCAAGACCTGTCCATTTGTCATTTTCAATAGATTTATTCAAACTAGAAGACAGAAGGAATTCCTTGATGTGGAGGTTTCTACAAAAGACCTTCTCTTTCATCTTTATTCTTTTCTGATGGCCTTCAATAAGAACTTGGAAAAGGTCACTATGTCTGACTCAAAGACAGAACACTGCACCTGTTGCTTCATTCTTTGCATATCCTATTCAAATCAGCACGATATGATGTCCAATACTGTTAATAGTCCTTCCGACAATATAACTAAGCACCACTACCACTCAGAACCTCATTATTTAGCTTATTAATCTCTGATTAGTTTAGCACTTCCTCCCAAATTCTGGGGACCGTTCAACATTCAAATGGCTCAGATTCTGGCACCCTCCCAATTTGACAATAAAATGTTCATCCGTGAGTTGATCTCAAGAGATTCACCCACCTCCCTTGCTCACAATTCCTTCAGTCCCAAACTTCCATTTTCAATAAGCGTTCTATATATCACCATTTTCTATCAGAATTTTTAACAGTAAAGATAACACCAAATAAACTGAGAACTTACAGTCGACAGGATTATTTTGAGCAGTCATGTTTCCATTTCCTTCCCATCCTGCATTTACTGCTACTGTTGGTGGATTAGACATTGTTGAAGAACTCTCAGGGGGCCTTCTATAGTCCTCAAATTCCGGTGCGTGATCATGAATTTCATACACATGATTATCGCTCCCAAGCTGGGACATGCCGAATTTGTAGAAATTTGAACTGAAAGAAGGGTACGCGGTCTCCTACACACATAATAAGGAATCTTCATTTTCACAAGAAAAATAACTCGAATTTTCAAAAACAAATATGATTAACTGCAACATTTCAAAAAGGACTTGTTATCTTATAGATAAATAATAATACAAACAATTAGTTTCTTATGTTTGTTTACATGAACAGTTAGTTTGCTATGTTTATTCTCATGAACGCTTTCTTTTATCAATTTCAAGAAAAAATTGTCTAACTAGGTACCTGAACATGGGAAGCAACATCAAAAATGAAATTGACATGTTCATATGTAAGGCCTTCAAAATATTCTATAAAGCTTCCAGCTGAATTATAAGGATAGATAGCATTCCCGTATTGTACATCCATATGTGAATTCCAACTCATATTAATCCACTAATCTGTCAACAACAAACACAAATCATCCAAATCAGCTTTAAGAATTTGTAATTCATTAAATTGAATAAAGAGAAACAAAACTATAATCACGTACCTACACTACAAAATATGAGCTTCCAGATTCACTCAGTAGACAGTCTTCTGTGTAATTTTCACTGTTCCTGCAAAAAAAAAAAAAAAAAACAATAAATGTAAATTAGCAAAAGAGCAAGCATACATTTAAAGAAAAATTAAATCATGCTAACACAACTAACATTATTTCCACATCGACACACACCGAGACGATAAGTCGGATCTCATGCAACAGTACAGAATTAGTAAAAACATTTTAAAATCAGTACAACTCAATAGCATATCCGAACGTCTCGGACTTCGAGATAAGCACATGTCCTCAAAAACGCAAAAATACACAAAGCAAAGCAGAAAATCGAAAAATAAACAGGAAAGAAAGAAAGAAAAACAATTACACGTACAGAACTCCAAATTTTTTAGAGAAATTAGATGAACAAGTGTCTCATTGCACGATTTTGATCTCCAATTGTCTACGATCGAACAGAATAATTTGATCTCTAATATAGAAATGTTGGTAAGATCAGTTTTCAGACTCGAACGAAAATGAAACTGAAATTCGTCGAGAAAATGTGGTACTGCGTGAATAAGAAACGAAATTTTCTCAGGAAAATGTGAGAGAAAAATGGAATGAGCGGATCAAGAGGGAGAAAAAAATATAAGAATCAGATGCTATATAAAACTATTAATAAAAGAAACAATATAGTTCAGCATTGTTAAAAAAAAAGAAAAAATGAAAGAAAGAGAATAAGATTCTTGAACTAAAAGAAACGACATTGCTGCTTTTTCTTCACACTTACATACACTCTTCTACTGTTAGAAAATGTCTTCTTCTTCTTCTTCGCTCTGTCACTCTCTCATCTTCTTCTTCTTCTTCTTGTATCTCACCACGTCGACAATCTGAGTGTGTATGTGGCGCCTTTATGGAGTGGGTGGGTTCAGGTCCGTCCAGGGTTGAAGAAGAAATGATTCGATGTGACGCGAACACCACTGTACAATGTTCTTCTTTTACCACTTTATCCGTTGTGATTTTGACACCTGTCTTTTTATTTTTATCGTTTTAGCCGAATAATAGGTTGGTTTATTCATTCAGTTCCCAAGGTAAAAATAAATTTTTACTTTAAAAAATTTATAATATATTTCTATAGTTGTATAGTTCACAACACAGTACTAATAATTAAACTAACAATAATAAAATATTATCATACAATAATTGAAAATAATTAAATTTATTATACATCCAATTATTATGCTATTGAATCATATGTATGACATATTTTTAATTTAAATTGAGACCTTTATTTTGTAATTCATTAAATAAATAAATAAACATATTATTACCCTTTTTATCTCTAAGTTTCACACTTTACTTTTCCTTACTATTAAAAAGATAATTAATATTATTTAATTACAATAAATAAGATTATTCTTTAAATATGAAAGTATGTTTAGAATAAATTGATATATTAATACAATTTAACTAATTTTTATTTAAAAAAACAGTTGGGTTTATATATCTTAATTTGGTAAGCTTCAATTAATTTCAGAAACAAAGATTTTCTTGCCAAAATTCATCCAATTTTTGGCAAACTATAAATTTTCAAGCTCTACACACCAAAAAAATTCACAAAATTTAACTTCCTTAGTCAAAATAGAACCATGGCCATGGGTCCCATGATGTAGTCCTAACACAATGTGGTTGGGGTTGCAGCAAGTGGTTGGCTAGTGTACTAGAAAATGGACCCATGAGATATTATGGTTAAAGGAAGATGACCAAAAGCTATCTCATAGAAGAAGAAGTTGGTGGGTTAGTTAGGACTTAATCCACAAAACACATTCATTAATTAAGCATAACAAAGTAATTGGTTTTTGCATTTGTTGGACGAAAAAATTGTTAGTTGCAGCCATATTCAAGATTTAATTATCTAAAATATTAGTTCAATTTTATAAATATTAATTAAAATGATAATACAAAATTATTTTAACTAATTATGAAAAAAAATTAAATAATTTACGAGTGCTCAACAAAATTAACTGTTCAGATAGTATTTAGTAATACGGAAAATAAAAAAGTAATATGAACAAAAAGGAAGAAAAAAGAAAATTGGTGGTTTGATTTGTTGGTTTATAGATAATTACCAACAAAAGGAATGAGCATCTACTTTATTTTGGAATATTAATTTAAATTTATGATTAGGATGAGTGTGATTATGTATGTATTAAAGATGCTTAATCAAGTTTAAGTTTATAATAATTATATTTGCAACATGCAAAAAATCCTTCATTTAGGAAAAAGAAAAAGAATGGCGTGGAAAGAATCAAAACGATGAAGAGGATTTTTTGGACTTTTTCCCTTTGGATGGGGTCTATCTATCTGTGTTGGATTATAGTGGGCCCATAAAGGAATTCTCATGTGCTTGTTGGTTAAGGTTCGCATGGAAACTATTCCAAAAAGCACTTATTAGGTCCACCACCTTATGAAAATAAATTCAGAATAAATAAAAATTTGGATACCCTATATATATAAAAAAATAATATTTATTAATTAACATTTAACTATTTAAATAATTAAATTAAGTTATTGTAATAGCTGTTTATATATTTAATAAAAAATTATAAAAATATCTTAAAGTTATTTTAAAAATTAATTTAATTAATTTTTAAAGTAGTCTCTAATTACATTCAGTAAATTTCATCCCATAAAATTTTATTGCAAATTCTTGATGAATAGAAGTAATATGAAAATAAAGATTTAAATTATTTTGCATATTATTAATTTTTAGAAAATAATTAATAACATACTAATATGATACAGAACTGTAATATAAATTGTGTGAAAATTCAGATCTTTAAACATTATAGGAAATATTAATTACATAAACAAATAAGATTATGGAGGGGCTGTATAAATTTTTTCTTCATATAAATAAGGTCGGACCATATGATCCACGATTTCCCAAATTATCCATAGCACAAGAAAACATTGTAAACATAAATATAAGCCGAAAATTACAATTAGGTGACCAATTTTCAGAAGAATTAAATCTAATTAATTGCAGTAGGTCAGCCATTAAAATTTTCCAGCTTTTAAAATAGCTCTTGTTTTTATCATTTTAAAAGGGGAAAAAAAAGATTAAACTAAGGTAAACGTTTGGTAAATTATAATGTTTAAGTTTGGTAAGCTGTAATGCAACACTACGATACGATACGACTTATGGTAAATTGTCAAAGAATAGGCAAAAGGGAGACACAAAAAGGCATTTGTGCAACAAATTGCCAGAAATTCTAACGTCAAATCAATTTTTCATGGATGGTTAGGAAGGTTTATGAGTTTTGGCTAGCAATTTGCCAATACTACTACTACTATGGTCCATATTCCATATGCTCAAGTCAGGGCAATCAGTGGTCTGGCTTGATCTAGAGAGCTTTAAAAGGCTGTCAGGCATGTGAAGAAAATGAACATAACCTGGCGTGCAAGCAATGACGCATCATATATTCCTTTCTACCTCTTTTTGTCTCTCACAACACCTTATCAAAAGGGGAATTCTGTTTCCATTTCATTGTTCTTAATTCTAATCTTAATCCAATAAACAAGTTTAAGGAGGTGTTTATCAAAAACTGTGCTTATTATGCCTCCAAAAACCAAGGATTCAGAACTTACAAACTGCAAAATTGGTCAACTCAATATCTCCCCATTTTCCTCCTACGGCCCCCACCCACTCACTCACCATTGCTCTTATAATGATTGTGAAGACCTTTAAAAGAGTATTCTTTTTTAACTATGGCATTCATTCGATATGTTGTTGGATTAATTATTACTACGCAGATAATTGAGACAAAGTTTTCATATCCCAACATATTAATTGCTTATGTTGTAGGAGTTCCAAGCAGTTGACATTATGACACAAGTCTACCGATGGGGGATTATGACAAAAGGGGTTAAAAAATAAAATTATTTATAAGGATAGAATTATTTTAAAATTAATTACAAATGTAGGTTGATTAAAACTAATTATAACTTATAAATATAGGTTGAAGAGATATTAGTCAGAAATTCTCCTGACCCCCTTTGACGGCTGTAGAAATAGTGGAGACATTGAACAGAAATTCTCACGACTCTTGTGGAAAATTCTAAAATCCGTTAAATGAGTGGAGATATAGGGCAAACATTCTCACGACACCTGTGAAAAATTCCAAGATCCGTCAAAACAAAGGAGATATTGGACAGAAATTCTTACGACCTCTATGGAAAATTCCACGGACCATGGAAATATAGGAGATATTGGGCAAAAATTCTAACTACCACTATGGAAAACTATATACATATATATATGCTCAGATCAAGTTCTATTGCATCACATGTCAAGGAATATTAGCTTATATGCCATAAACAACATGAGACAGTAATAATTAAAAGTATGGTTTTCCAGTTGTACCTGTCTTCCCCTCGACAGCACGCCCATACGTCAAGGCACCATAGCCAGCACCGCAGCCAAATGTCAAGTTTATGAAGGATCGGTTCTTGCATACCCACCATCCCAGTCTTTTTAAACTTCCTGATATTGAAATGAGTAAAAGTTTAGATTAATGAGAAAATGTAGTGAAGTGGAAAGGGAAATGGAAGTTATGATGTTTATCAAACATTAAAACTAAAAACCTGGTCAAGTGACAGATTTTAGTCTGTATTCTTCATTAGAACAGTAAATTTCTTTGTATTTGGATGTTTCTGTTGCAAAATCTCCAATTTCTGTTGTAAGAATTGATTGGTTTACATCATCTTTGTTCAGAACAGAAATGAGGAAAAATGTTTTATCTTGGGATCAATGTCAAGGGTTTCCAGATATAGATCAAGCAAATGGGACCCAAAACGATTAGATATGTATCTAAATCGAGAAATGCTTTCAGGTTTCGCAGTTAGAAGCCTCAAAGGAAGTCATCTCTAAAGCTTTGGACCTCAACATGCATCCACCGAACTCTGATTCTCTGGTTAATTTAATCAAACATTCATGAATTTCCATGGATTGAGGATGCGATTTATCCATAACCATAAATTCATAAACCTTTCCATTCACCTCAATTGAACTAGAACCAGGAATCTTCTCCAGTTTTCTTTCTCTCATCATCTTCCTCACTTTCCTAGCCTCCTCCAACATACCGGCTTCTCTGTACATAGAGGCAAGTAGAACATATATTCCAGTATCATGGGGGTCCAATTCAAGAAGCTTAAAAGCTGCTTTTTCACCTAATAGATGATTTCCATGGATCCGACAAGCAAAGAATAATGCACCCCACATTGCAGCATCTGCCTTCATTGGCATGCTATCAATTAGCAGCTCTGCCTCCTCCAATAAACCAGCCCTGCCCAAAAGGTCCACCATGCAAGAGTAGTGTTTAAGTTGAGGAACCAAATTGAAAATGGCAGTCATTTGTGAAAAATACTTGCGACCCTCTTCAACTAATCCTCCGTGACAACAAGCTGACAGAACTCCAAGAAATGTAATCTCATCTGGTATCAACCCAATATCGATCATATTGGAGAAAAAGGACAAGGCTTCATGTGCATGACCATGGAAAGCCAAACCGCCAATGATGGCTGTCCATGTGAGAGAGTTTCTCCCAGGCATCGCATGGAAAACCTGAAGAGCTTTCCTAATATTCCCACATTTTGCATACATGTCAATTAGAGATGTACCTAAAGCAACATCTACAGGAAGATTATGCACTTCGATATAACGATGAATCCATGTTCCAATATCAAGTGCTCCAAGTTGGGAGCATGCAGATAGACAATGAATCATAGTTACCTTATCAGGTTTAATATTAGTAGCTTGCATTTCTTGAAACAAAGCTAATGCCTCCTTGCTCAGCTTGGCATTAACATAACCTCCAATCATAGCATTCCATGACACGACATTTTTCTCTGGCATAGCATGAAATAACTTCCTAGCTATATCCAAAAGACCGTGTTTTATGTATCCAACAACCATTGTAGTCCAAGAAACAACTGTGTTCTCATTCATATTATCAAATATTTTTTTTGCAGCCTCAAGATCCTTACACTTTATATACATGTCCATAAGTGCATTGGCAAGTGAAATTGTCAAATTCAATCCACTTTCTTCAATATGCCAATGAAATTGTCTCCCAAGTTTTAAACTTTCAATCTGTGCGCATGAAGATATGACCCCAATCATTGTTACTTGATCCCACTTCACTTGCTGCTCCAACATTTCTTCATAAACCCCTATTGCTTCTCTTGGTTTCCCATTTCGAGCATACCCATTAATCAAAGAATTCCAAGAAACCAAGTCTCTCACACAACTTTCATCAAACGCCTTACGTGCCAAATCCAAGTCTCCAAAAGTAACCAACATATGTATAAGAGCATTGTTCACAAATTTATCATGTCCGAAACCCAATTGCACTACATGCCCACGAATTTGATCACCCAAATGATTCAACAATAAACTAGCACAAGCTTTAAACAACAAAGGATAGGTATATTTATCAGGCGTTGAACTTCCCATGATCATCGTTCTTTTGTACAAAAAAATGGCTTCCTTAGGATTTCCAACCTCTAAATACCCTCTAATTGCTACATTACAAGCAAAAGAATTTAAGTTCTCCGTATGATTCAAAATTTTGGTACAATAATCGAGACTTCTCGATTCTAATTTTGCACAAAATGCAATTAAGCGACTTGAGGCAAACCCATGATTGATTAAGCCTGTGCCGAACATTTGGGCATGAATTTGCTTCAATTGAAAGAGAGATTTGCAGTTTTTCAGTACAGAAAAGAAGTTTCAAAAACCAAAGTTGTCAGTTACATTCCGGTCTGCGTTATTCCATCTGGAAGGAGAAGAACTGGATAGAGGAATGTACAGACCCTAGTTTTGATTTATGCTTTCTCTTCAAGTGAGGTATTTGTACTATATTATGCAGAGCAAAATTCACGACAAAGTGCTTGAAGAATGCTGAGTTTCTTGTTATCAACGATGAAGCTATGACGATTTTGCCCACGCTGGCTGTGGAAAATTGATCAGAAGATGAGCACTAGTGGAAGGATTTTAAAGCTAATGCTTATCAATTCATATTCCGATCCAAAATATTTACTGAGCAAAATAATTGTAGCAGATGAAGCTAGTATTATTTAATTTGAGCTTTTTTTCCTTATATTTCATATCATATTATTTTCTCCAAGCTTCTATGGATTTTCATTTCTGATTCATTTCATGTCAACAAAATATAAATATGTAACGAACAGTCTGTGAAATATGAATATGTTCCGAACAATTTCCGAATAGTTTACAAAAAATTTATGAATAAAATATGAACAGGTTATTACTTTTTTTATTATTGATATTGAGATTTTTTTGTAAATCTTAAAAGGAATAGTAAAATTTTAAACTATTTTTGAACAGTTTTTAAATATGTTATAAACGGATTGTAAAAATTTTATGAACTATTTCTAAACAATTTTTAAACATGATATGATCGATTTTGTGAAAAATGGTTGTTTTGGAATTTTTTCTTTATAAAAAGACTTTTTTAATCTCTTAAAAGATGAAGGAGATTTTTTTGCGGAAAAATTCTTTAAAAAAAATCATTCTTGTCCTCCCTTTTAACTTAGCTCAAGTTCAAGTTCAGTTGGAGTTAGCGAATTGGATTTGAGTTCAAGTTTAGTTTGGGTTTGCCTGGATAAATTCAAATGTATTGAATTCGAGTTCAAGTTCACGAACATGCTCAATAAGTATAGCTCGTGAATAGCTTCGATAAGACAAGTATGCGAATTAGCAAGCGAACTCATGAACTAAAATTGAGTTCGGCTCATTTATAATTCAAGTTCAAAAATTCGGCTCAACACTCCTTTAACTTTTGGAGCGAATTTAAACAAGCGTTTATCAAATCGAGCCTTAAATATTATTTTAAGAATTGTTGTTAAATCAATTTTTTTTTTAGGAATTGTTTTTAAATTAATTGTTTTATTTTATTTGCGTAATTTCTTTTATTTGGTTAGAAGAAAATTCTGACTCGTACCTTAATTTAATACACTATTTTTACTACCAAAAAATTGTTCAAATCCACAATTTTCTAAAGGACTCTGAATTGCTAAGTTCCATAATCAAAATCAATGAAATGATACAGAATAAAAAAACTGACAGAAACAGATAATAATAAATCTTTGTAGTGTATTATTTAATTTCAGTTAGTAAAAAATACTCTGAATAAAATAACTGCAAAATTTCATCACCATTTTTATGGTGGCAATGTATATAAGGTGGGGAAAAAAGCAAATAGTATAAGCTTAATTTAAGCACCACCAGAACCATATTTCTTGCCAAATACCATCATCTGAAGCTTGTCATATCCTGCAAGAACACCCGCGCCTGCGATTGCCCGGAGAATGTTTGCTCCTGCACCCTTGAATAAAGATTTACTCCCTTCGTTCTTGAGAATCTGCTTAAACGCGTCGTATGAGCTCTTGTATTTGACAGCTTCACCTGATGTCATCATCATTCTTCTTCGAACTGTGTCGATTGGATATGAAGCAAGACCAGCACCATTGGTAATAACCCAACCGAGAGCAAAACTAGCAAAGAAACTATCCTGAAATAGGCGAAATAGGGAAAATATGAGAAGTGTTTTTCATTTCCTTGATAGTATTTAAGTGGGTGTTTGGCATGACTTAAAGCAGCTTTTAAGCACTTAAAAACTAATCATCTATCTGTTTGTACGAACTTTTTTTGGGCTTTTAAGCTATTTTTAAAAAGACAGCAAAAACACAAGCAATGTCAAATTACGTGACAGGAAAAATAACTGCACTTACTTGTAGCTTTCCTGTCAGGACTACTGGTTTCAGGGAGTCATACATTCCGAAATAGAGACCACGGTATACAATAATGCCAACACAAGAAATGTTAAATCCGCGGTAAAGTCCTGCGATGCCATCTGATTTCAGAGTCTTCCTGTAGACATCAACCAGGCCATTGAATTGCCTCTCTCCTCCTCCTTTTGCAGCTTTGGCATCATTTGCGAGACGGGTTCTAGCGTAATCCAAAGAATAGACAAAAAGCAAGGAAGAAGCACCAGCAGCGCCTCCTGATGCCAAGTTACCAGCAAACCATTTCCAGTAACCATCACGATCTTTCCTAAAGTTGAAGAGCCTCTTGAAGTAATCCTTGAATGCAAAGTTCAAGGCCTGAAGGGAAAAATAAGAGACTAACTTCATAAGCAAAATGGGATATTGTAAGGATAAACAATTACATACATCTATAACCTGACAATAGATTCAGATTCAGCATAGGTTAGTAGTAAGTATATTTATATCCTGACAGTAGATTCATTTTCAGCATAATCTAACAGTAAGAACATCTGTAATCTTTAAATGCAAAGTTCAAATCAAAACCTGTAAGGGGAAATAAGAGACTAACTTCATTAGCGAAAAGGCGATATTACGAGTATATACCAATAGATTCAGGTTCAGCAGAGCTAATATATCTATATCCTGACAATAGATTCAGATTCAGTATAACCTGACAACAAATACATCTGTAACCTGACTTATAAATCAAAGTTTGAACAACAAACCTGAGTCGGAAAATAACGGATGACATTGGCAGTGTTTCCTCTCCACAATGACACCATACCTTCATCTTTGATTGTTCTACTAAAACAATCTCCAATTCCCTTGTATGGCTCCGAAAGACGGCCGGCCTTGATCATTTCATCCTGGTTCTGGATCAAGAGCTTCACACGCTCAATTGGGGCAGCAGCAGTTTTCGACACAGCGGCCGAAACACCACCCATCAGAAAATCTACAGCAAACCCAGCAAGGCCTTTCTCGGATGGGGCATTTACACATACCGGCGAGGTTTTTGATCCCAACAATGACAGATAAGTACTGGTATTGTAATTTCTATATGCCAATTGGGTCTGATGTGAATTAAACCTTTGAAATCCTCCAGATCGGGATTGAATATCATTAGATAAGATAGAACTGAGATGAACTTGGCTAACTTTTTGAATAACAGAAGGGTATTGGTGTTTATCAGCCATTTTTGCTTACAATTACAAGTTTCTAAGATTATTGTTTCTCTGAAAATAAGAGCTAACAGGTATGAAAAGAGAGGAAGAGAAGGAGATTATGAGAAAATATAAAACAGTACACGAAAATAGCGAAAAATGAGGAATGCCAAATAATAGAGAAGATTCCTGTAGAAGTGGAGCAGAGGAAAATGAGGAATGGTGGTGTTGAATAGCCAAATGCCTAATTCAAAGAACAATAATCTGAAAATAATAATTTTAAAAATAAAATTAATTACCATTTATCATTTATTACTGCAGCATAATTTATTTGCTTTCTTTCTCAAATTTCGAATTATGACCATACAACATAATTAATCATTCAATTTTATGACAAAAACCTTAACACCTTGCAAAAAATAAGAATCCTGCATGATAATAAATCCTCCAAAAAAATATTTTTTTTGAATAATTATTATGAAAAAATCTTAGCAAAAACCATAAAATATTAGCTAATTTTCCAAACAAAACCTATAGCTAAATTACACTCAATTAACAAAAGAATCACCAAACAATAAATTTTGAAATTTTCATCATCATCTTTCATCTGTGGCTTCAAATTTTAGGCTCCACCAGAAGCATACTTCTTTCCAAAAACAATAACCTGAAGCTTATCATATCCAGCAAGAACACCAGCACCAGCAATTGCTCTCAAAATGTTTGCACCCCCACCTTTGAACAGGGATTTCACTCCTTCATTCTTAATAATCTGAGAAAACGCGTCGATCGAGCTCTTGTACTTAACAGCTTCACCTGAAGTCATCATCATTCTTCTACGAACTGTGTCGATTGGGTATGAAGCAATTCCAGCACCATTTGTCACAGCCCAACCAAGTGCGAAACTCGCCCAGAAACTATCCTGAAAAAGACCATCATGGATGCAAGAGTGTTCGTCAGGATTATGCAAGAGTTTCCTTAATCTCACCGAAAAAAATGGATTGTATATTGTAAACTATAATGTAATGTAACGTAATGGTGATTATGCTGTACTAATTACCTGCAGATTTCCTGTCAGGACAACTGGCTTCAAAGAATCATAGAGGCCGAAATAAAGACCACGATATACAATTATGCCAACACAAGAAATGTTGAATCCGCGGTAAAGTCCAGCTACACCGTCTGATTTCAGAGTCTTCCTGTAAACATCGATCGTACCATTGAACTGACGTTCTCCTCCTTGTTTTACAGATTTTGCATCATTTGTGAGACGGGTTCGAGCGTAATCCAGAGAGTAATTGACCAACAAGGAAGAAGCACCGGCGGCACCACCAGAAGCTAAGTTACCGGCAAACCATTTCCAGTAACCATCGCGATCCTTTTTGAAGTTGAAAAGAGTTTTGAAGTAATCTTTGAATGCAAAGTTGAAAGCCTGAGTAGGAAAATACCTAACCACATTAGTTCCATTTCCTCTCCAGAGAGATAGAACGCCTTCGTCTTTGATAGTTCTGCTAAAACAATCTCCAATCCCTTTGTATGGTTCGGAGAGACGACCAGCTTTGATCATCTCATTTTGGTTTTGGATTAGCATTTTTACGCGTTCAATAGGAGCTGCTGCAGTTTTAGAAACAGCTCCTGCAACTCCACCCATAGCGAAATCTACTGCAAACCCAGATAAGCTTTTCTCTGATGGAGCTTGGACGAGCACCGGGGATGCTGTAAGTGATGCAGGATATGGAAATCCTGCTTTGGAGTGGTGATTTCCATATGGGAAATGAGTGGAATTCCCAAAGTTTTGCATTACAGAAGATGGGAATAGATGGTTTCTGATGTATGGATTTGAAGTAAAAAAAAAAAAAAAAAAAACTAAATTTAATGTTTAGATGTTTAAGCTGTTTATGTTTAATTAATGGCAGAGGAGAAACTGGAAGATCATGGTCTTAAATAAGCTCTTAATCTGTTACCTTTTCTTTTGAAATTTCTTGAGTTGACTTGACTGGTTCTACTTCTAGCACCAAGTTCCCAATTTTGACAAATTGGTTCAACACATTTTGTTCATCTTCTGAAACATATTTTATTATTATTATTGATTTATCAAAATTTAATAGCAGATTTTGAGGATATGATTAGTTAATTTTAGGCTGTGAATTTAGATTCCTTTGCAGCAACGAATCATTAAAAAACAATTATTAATAAAAAAATTGATTTACAGCATATGCTGAATAAGACATAATGACAACATGTGAAAATTTGCAGGAGGAACTTTCCTTTGTTTCTGGAAGAAAATATGATATTTGTACAAAATAGAACACTGACCATTTGAAATACTAAAAAAAAAAAAATAATTCACAAGATTAGTTAATATTTAAATCATGCATCTTCCCATCTCCTTCCTTATGGAACTTCAAATAGATGAAGAAAATATATAAAAATGTCTTCATGCAACTATCTAGTGAGAAAAGGAACCAAGAAAAGTCAATAATTATATAATTTAATATTTTTAAATTTTAGCGTTTGGTGAAAAGCTACTTAAATAGATATCAACTACTCAAATAAGTAGCCGCTAAAATCGCTTTTTCATATTCAGATAGCTAAACGTTACTCAAACAGCATCACTTACCAAATAGGACCTAAGGCTTGGAAAGGATACGATGCGAACCTTTTTCGCAATTTGGTGAATGTTATTCAAAGAATAGACTATACAGTTGTGCAACAAACAATATTATTTCAGCTTATTGGCCTTCAATGTATCCAGGAAAAATAAAAGTGACATCTCATGCTTTGAATATTCTACACTGACAAAAGGGTTGGGAACAAATATCAGACACAAATGTATGAACACAAGACTTTTCTCCAGTAAATGTGGAAGGTAAAAAGAATGTCATGATGGAGCCCTCCTCTATGATTAATTCAGCAGCCAACCAAGAATTCAAATACCAACTTGAATTGCAAATAGAAGCAACCAATAACAGGAACAGAAGAACACTATTAGGAAACAAACCAAAAGTATGTTTCATTGTCTTATAATGGAAAAAATTCAAGGGAAAAACAACAGTTTTCTTTGATAATATGTTTATTCAGTTCATAGAAATCATATAGTGAAAGTAATTTGAAAGAAAACAATTTATCGCATGATAGAAACGAACTAATATAAGCAGGAGAGATGTAACGAAAAGATAAAGAAACCACAGAACGTATTGAAAATTCCCCAGTGATTGGGGCAGATTCATTATTCACAAGATTCTTCTGGTTTAAAGAAAAGAGTGTTCCAAATAGAGACAGGTAAGCTAGCAATGATAGTTTTCGTTTAACTAAATTGCTGCAGAAATGAACTTTTCAATTTTATGGCAAGAATCTCAATAAACAAAACCCATCATGCATTTCTAAGGTTAATCTAAACTGACAAGCGTAGTGCACAAGGTTAGTTACTGCATATACAAAGGCTTTAGAACATCTTGCAGAATACCTGACATGATTCCTATTGATGTCTGCCCAAATCAATTTGATCTCTTCCTTGCAGTCTGTCAATGCCAAGAGAAGTTGGGTCTCGAGATGTCTCACCCGAGCTTCTAAAATCCATTTCTAGTTGCTTCTGCTGCAGTAGCAATACACTTCGCTCGTTTTCTAGCATCATCCTCTCATTTTCCAGTCTCAATCTCTCAAACTCCCTGTCTTTCTTGCTGCAGTATCGCAACCACTTGAATCGTTGCTTCTCAAGCTCAAAAGTTTGAGCTTGGATGCTGACTTTTTGCTCCAGTAGCTGCAACTTCTGCTTTTTAATCCAATCCTTTTTCTCCCATAATGAAACTTCAGGATCTTGAAAAATTGCAGCCATTTCAACCTCGAATCCATTTAACCCGCTGGATTGAGACCAAAGATGGGCATCATTTCCTTTGTTCCCATCTGAATATCTTTCCATCCGCTCCCCCTCCTCATTTGCATTATTATCATCATCATTATCTGATCCATCATCATCATCCTCGCTATCATCATGTCCTTCAGCTTCCTCCTCCTCTGAGCCGTTTTGGTCTTTTGCGCTCCTTCCAAGAGGTAACAAACTACCTTGTAGATCAAGTTCTGGGCAATTGGGTATTTTTTGACCATTATGATATGCACACATTTCCTTGTAAAACAAATGTTTTGAACTCAAGATCTTTCTAGCATCATCCTTCGCTTTAGCTGAAAGATGAGGCATTGAGTCCATAAATGCAGGATTCTCCACAACTCTACAACTAGTCCCCTTGCCAAGAATATCATTCAATCTCTTGTACCTCTTATTCAAATCATTAAACTTATCCTCACATTGCTGTGGTGAAACATGGCATCCCTTACTGATCATTATTTTCGAGACCGTCTTCCACTTGCCTTTCTTCTGCAACATCACTGATTTCCTCTTATGCCCGTCGACGCCATCGAATGGACCATCATCACCCACACAAGCAACTGCAGCTATAAGAAGCCTAACTACATTGTCTGTCCATTTCATCCGCTGCCACGGAGATTCTTTTTTACCCTTTCCCCCACTTAAGCCCTCACCATTCCCATCTTCCATAAAACTCGGTTCATCATCTTCACTCCCATTCCCGTTATGGGTGGTGTTAAAAGGGCTAACTGCTTTCCCTTTGCCGAAATTTGCTGAATACCCTTTTGGCATTGATCCAGATTGATGATCATTCTCAAGTCCACCTATTAAATTCATGTGATGTTGATGGGATAAAGAAGAACTTCCCAACTGATTCTGCTGCTGCCCACCAATTGGTGACTCTAGGTCCAACAATAGCCCTGTTGAACCCGACAAAAACCGACCTCCCAAACCTGAACTTTCCATATCATCAACTAAATCTCTAAATTCCAAAACCTTATTGTTATTATTGCTCAGTTAAGAGTGAGAAGAGCAGGAACTGGATATAATCCACAAAGTCTCCAATTTTCACATATTCTAATGTTCAAGAAAGCAACAAATCCACTCAACTAAACCTAATTCAAGTATTTGGCTCAACCAAACATATTTCTCCATAACTACAAACTAAAACAAAAAGATAGAATAAAACCCCAAAATTCCATTTTCTACCATTTTCCTCCATTTTCTTGGGAAAACACTCAGAAGGGTGTCTATATTCAAATCTCACTAAATCCTACAAAACCAATAAGGATTATATCAAGTTGAATACAATCCAAAGTATTCCCAGTGTTCAACACATTATTTAAATAAAAAAACTTGAAACTTTTCTCAGAAATTAAAAACGAGGATTAACCAAAGCAATCACCCAATAGTCAAAATGAAGAAGAAGAGCTATTTCTAGCTTACCCTTTTCTTATTAACGATCGGCAATGGAGATTCAACGGTAACGTAGAGTTCTTGCTGCAAAAATTTTCACCGATGTTGGAGGAGGAAAGAGATAGCTTTCATGGTCGATGAAAGACACAGATCCTAAGATAAGCTACGTGTTAAGCAGTTTTTTGTCTTTGAAATTTTGTTTATCACAGGCATAAGACATTCTTAATTCCTTTTGTATTTTTAACCCTTTTTCTTATTGTGTGTATTATTATCTTTATTTTTAATTTTTATTTTTAATTAGAAGTAGTAACAGACTAATCTCCTGATTAATCATAGTTTTTTTCTAATTTGATCAATTATGAGCAATTTTATAATTATTTTAATTGGAAAGTTAACAAATTAAAATGTAATTTTCTCAATAATATCGATCTAATTTACTATTTGCCACGAAGTGTCTTGAGTTGGAAGGACCGGTGATCAGCAATCCTTTTAAGAACGTGCCCAATCTTGTTGAGGCATCATTTGGTGGAACATTTTGTAAACATATCTTTGCTAATCTCCATCTTTTCCCATGTTGTATATCGCAGCTAGAGACACTAAAATTCATATAGACGGTTCGATTAGTCTTTCGCCCCTATATCCAAGTCAGACGAACAATTTGCAAGTCAGTATCGCTGCGGGCCTCCACCAGAGTTTCCGTTGGCATAGTTTACCATCTTTCGGGTTCTGACATGCATGCTCTCACTCCAACCCTTTTCAGAAGATCAAGGTCGGTCGGCGGTGCAACCCTCAAGGGAATCCCATCAGTCAGCTTCTTTGCGTCTCACACATGTCAGACTCCTTGGTCCGTGTTTCAAGACGGGCCGAATGGTGAGCTATAAGATTGTGCATCTTGAATTTCTCGACGCTGAACAATGTCAAGCATTTGGATGTGTCTGCAACAGCTTTTTCTCCGGCCTCCTTCCTTTTCTTTCCCTGTTAAAAGCATGCCTTCACATTAAAGGTGAACACTTTTTCTACTTGGTTCAATTTACATTCTTGCAGGGCAAAACGCTAAAAAACTGCATGCTATATACATTCATCGATCGCAATCTACTGGTAGATTAGTTTGTGGTAATCAATAAACTGAATTGTGTCCCATTTTTGCAGGTACAACATTTTGAGGAAACATTGCCTAATGAAGGGTTTCAAGATGTTTTTGAGGAAGGCAAAGTTGTATTCTATTGCAAAGAGTCGCGCAGATGAGCTTCAATTGAAAATACCTCCAGGACTGGAGTATTTAAATTTCTGTAACTTATAGTTTCCTCAATAGTATTGCTTGAATTCAAGTTAATTTCTGCAGAACTTGTTCCATTTACAGCCATGGAGAACAAGAACACTTTGCACATTTGAAATCTTAAGTATAATCTGATCCTCCACAAAAACAACAATTATACATTATAATGTTAAAAGTGCGAGTTAATTTGTTTGATGTAAGAAGATTGTCTGGCTTTGATGAACTCCAATATGCTTAATCCATCACCCTGCTTGATGATTCTTCCATTTTCCATATACAAAGCACCATCTGCAAATTCAACCTCTTCCAGCCGATGCGTAACCCATAAAGCTGTTATTTCACCTGAAGCAGCTAAGCATTTCTTCACTGCTTTAATCACCCCCATTTGATCATTTTGGTCCAAGAACGTCGTGAGCTCATCTAACAAAAGAACTTTGCAAGCTTCAGCTAGAGCACCAGCAATGGCAACCCTTTGTTTTTGGCCGCCGCTCAAAGTTTGAACTGGCCTTTTGATGTAGGAAGACAACCCCACATCATCCAATGCCTTTGAGACCCTCTGCTTAACTTCATCGTCAGCCAGATTGAACTTACCAAGCCCAAATGATACATCAGCTTCTACTGTAGGCATCACAACCTGATGGTCTGGATTTTGGAAAACAAAGCTTTTGGGTTTTTTCACATAGAGATTTCCACTTGTGGGTTGTAGAAGACTAGCCAAAATCTTGAGAAGTGTAGATTTCCCACAGCCATTGGGACCGAGAAGCATCCATAGCTGTCCTGACGGTATTTGCAGAGAGCAATCTTTAAGAATGGGAATCAATTTTCCTTGCCTTATTGCATATGAGAAATTTAGATTCTTTGCTTCGACAGCATAGCGAGATGGCTGAGACTGAGATTGAATCGAACTATCTCGTGCTGTGGAAAAACAAGCAATGGTTGGGAGAACAGGAGATTGAACCTGAACCGCCGGAAACATCACCAGGGATCGATTGCGCAGCGGCTGATCTCAAAATCAATTTCTGCTTAAAAAGCTTCAAACAAAAATTAACGAAAATTTACCGGTAAAAACTCTTCTTAGGCAATCAGAAAAGCTGCAGGTGATTTCATTCAAGAGGAGTTGAAGATTGATTTTGTATATTTCAAATGCCTATGCTAAGCTTTTAACCAATAGGCCTTAGCCTACTATACCCAAAATGCTACTGAACTTGATGAAATTTTTGAGTTTAAATTGTGTTAACCTGAACTTGAAGAAGAACGAGTGAAGATGCAATTGCAGTGGGATTAGCAATCTTGTCCACCTCCAATTGTCACCACGCGGTCCAGGTACAGCTCCGTTGGGGAGGCTCGCAAGCCTTAGAACTGGAAGTGACCTCGATTTCAATTTTAGGCTTTTTTAGGGATTTCGTGTAACGGTCGAAGGAGAAGGAAAGCGTCTGGAAATGGGGAAGGAAGAACACGTTTTTAAACCCCAAAAGGGAATACGACGTCGTATGGGACCAAACGGATCTCTTGGGCATTAGATAAGCCTTTTATAGGATTTTATTTTAAGTTGGAACCACTCTAATATGCATTAGGCAATTATTAACTGCAATAAGGATATATTACTCTCAATTAAGAAAACTATTATCATAATCGATCATTATATAAAATACAATCAAGAAGCCAATCAATGGGCAGAGGAGTTTCAACCAAAAATACAATCAGAAACTGAACATAAATATAAAATTGCAAACTGTCATTTTTAATTTTGCTTATAGCTATGAGCAGTTATAATACCAATAGTTACTGCTTCACTTTTATAAACAAATAATCAATTTATCCACCCATTATTCATAATATGTTATTCTCAACTCATTGCAACTGATCAAATCTACGTTAATTTCTGCATTTCTCTAAGAAAAGTTAAAAATCTACCTTTATAGTGGACGAATCAAGGAGTATCTGAAATTATTACATCGGTGGAGCATGAGCTGATGCAGTTTTCCATTGCAGCAGAAATCACATGATAAGTTACTGACCTTCAGGAGTCTCTAACATGCATAGGTTTCCTATAAGACTGCAATAACAGGGAAGAACAAACAACGCTAAGCGATGAAGCAGCCATGCAAGCTCCAGCTAGCCAAGGGGGTAACCTGATTCCGGTGAATGGGTACAGAATTCCAGCAGCAACTGGCATGCCAAGAATGTTGTAACCGAGAGCCCAGACATAGTTTAGCCGAATTCGGAAAATGGTCTTTCTTGATAGATCTATGGCGGTAACTACATCTTCTAAGTTGCTTTTGATGAGAACTATATCAGCTGCTTCTATGGCTACATCTGTGCCGGCACCAATTGCCATGCCAACATCAGCAGCAGCTAACGCTGGCGAGTCGTTTATTCCATCTCCGACCATTGCCACAATCGACCCTTTCCCCTGCATCCAGAACAAAGATTTCACATTTTCAGTACTCATGATTGATTATTAGCTCGCAGCAAAAGGATCAGTTTAATCCACTTACTGAAATAAAAGTAAGCATACCTGTAAATCTTTGATCCTATCAGCCTTTCCTAGTGGATCTGTTTCAGCAAAAACTTCTTTGATTCCAACCTCCTTTGCAATGGCAGCTGCTGTAGCCCAATTATCACCGGTTACCATGATGGTTGAGATGCCCATCGAATGAAGAAAGGAGATGACCCTTTCAGCCTCTGGCTTAACTGGATCAGTCACAGCAAAAGCTCCTGCAATTTTTCCGTCAATGGCAACCAGCACACAGGTTCTAGCCAGTTGCTCATTTTCTGCAATGTAGTTCTCGACCTCAGGACCAATCATGACATTACAAGCTTGCATGAGCCTTTTATTCCCAACAAAAACCATTCTGTCTCCCACTTTTCCACTCACCCCAGCTCCAGTGTGTACTTCAAAATCCTTCACCTCTTTAATGAGTTCTAGTTTGGATCCAACCTGTTGGCGTAGCTTCTTAGCATGTTCTACCACAGCTTTTGCTATTGGGTGTTCACTATTCGCCTTTAGAAGAAAAAGAAATCCAAAGGTTTATTTTGTCACTCTAGTGGCAATAAAAACTCATTAAAAAATATGAAATTTAAAGTCATCCAGAATCCTTGTTCATTAAAAAGAAAAATTGTCTCTCAACCCTATTTTTTCCCATCAAAACATTGTTTACAATGTGAATACCAACCTCAGCAGAAGTAGCCATGTCGCAGAACTCCTCCATTGAGAAACTGGAAAAGAGCACAGAACTAACCACTAAAGGTTTTCCAATTGTTAAAGTCCCTGTCTTGTCAAAGACCACTGTTTTCACCTGCAATATAGGAGCAACAATCTGGTAACAGGCAATTTGACAATAAACATTCAATCAATCACAAGGTAAAGATGCAATGAAATACAGCATAATCAGCACTTCCTAAAATGTAACCATCTTCTGCACAGTGATATAGCAATTTGATAAGAGCCCTTCCATTCTCTACTCTAGCAATATTATACATACATGAGACCTTAGATCTCAAACCTTAACATCTGAAGTGTTCTCTTAGATGTGAAACACTACTACTTTGACTTGCCAATATGCTTCTTCTGATTATTTTTTTATTGAACATGAAACTAATTTAACAAATCTATTTTTCTGTCATAGCCTCAAAGGAAGTGGAAGAGAGATTGATGTCATACATGGGAAATCTAGAAACAAAAGAATTCAGTGAGCAAATTAAAGTGTAAACACCATCAAAATCACATCCCTAGTTTATTAACAGTGTCGACATTCTTATATAAGGGCCTTCACCTTGTGAGCATTTTCAAGTGCATTTCCACCTTTAATGAGGACACCCTGAGAAGCACCCTTGCCTGTGGCAACCATGACAGCTGTAGGTGTTGCTAGCCCTAGTGCACATGGGCATGCGATCACCAGTACTGATATACCAAATTGCAAAGCAAGTTCAAATCCGTCCATCGCTTTTGGTATCCAGTGTCTAGGGTATAGACCAGCTTCTCCAAGAATGAACCATCCCAACCATGTTATAAAGGCAGCAATAACAACCTGAAATAGACCAAGCAATTATCAAGAGCACTTTCAAGCTGTAAACAAAGGAGAACGAGGGCAAATAAACAGATTGGAGAACAAATGAAGCGTATTTATGATGATGAATAGTAAGCAAATTTAACATTTTCCCCACACTTTAAATGGGGAGACGGAGAGAGGGGAGAGCAAAAGATCACCAACACATTCTATATGTTGTTAGACAAAAACTATAATGATGATGCAATTTAATAAAACGGTGAGAGGCAGACTTTCTGAAATCGCAGGGACAACAAATATCCACATTCCAGAGGATTCCTTAATCTTAATTTACATTCTCTAATTAGTCCACCTTTTGGCTTGTAAATGTAACTTGCTTGTAATTAGTTAAACTAAGTCTTATTGGAAATACTCTAAAACATACCCGTGAAAAGTAAACAAAAAAAACATATATAAATCAAGTTCTCTGATACCATCGAAGCGTGAAAATGGCTTGGTTTTCTCCAGTCTGTCAAAAGGCAAATTATGAAAATATATTGTTGTTATGTTATGGCCCAAAAATCTGAATCTAAGTTCAGAAGACAGGTCACTTTATGCTCTAAGTTCGGGAAGAATAACACACTTTACGGTGGGCAAGTGAAAATTGGTTGTTATAAACAAAATCTAACAAAAAACAAGAAAAAGGAAGATGAACTCACCATAGGAACAAAAAACCTGGAAATTTGGTCTGCAAGTTTCTGAACAGGGGCCCTGGCAAGCTGTGCAGCTTCTACAAGTTGAACAATTTGAGAAAGTGCAGTCTCTGATCCAACATGTGTAGCCTTAACAAGTAAGCACCCATTCTCATTCATTGTACCACCAATAACCTATTAATAGGAAGAACTGATGGATGAAAAGAAGGGGAAGACTCTCCAATAAACAGTTTATCATTTCTAAAATGCCAAATGCAACCTTACATAAAGCTCAAATGATACCTTGTCATCAGGCTTTTTAGGAACAGGACTTGCCTCTCCCGTGATCATACTTTCATTCACATAGCTTTGGCCATCTATGACAATCCCATCTACTGGAACTTTTTCCCCTGGAACAATTTTTAATATGTCATTCCGTTGTATCAATTCTGTACTGATTTCCATCTCTGAAATAACATTTCCATCACTGTCTACTGTCAGCAGATGAGCAGTATCAGGGGCAAGCTCCGTCAACTTTGCTAAAGCATCTGATGTTTTGCCTTTAGCCAGAACCTCCAAATACTTCCCCAAAAGGATAAAGGAGATCAACATGGCACTTGTCTCGAAGAAATCTTGACCTTCAAATTTATCTGAAGTCACAGCTTTGATTACTATATATACAGAGTAAAAATAAGCAGCATTTGTGCCTAATGCAACTAAAACATCCATATTGGCAGATTTCCGACGCAACGCATGGTAGGAGCCCACGTAAAACCTGAAAAACACATTTAAGTGAGAAAAGCTTAACGAGTTTCTCATATTAACAATGCCATAGCTCCATAAGCTAGAGTTCTCAAAAACAGAGATAATGGGTTCATTAATATTAAGATACTCAAACAAGCCAAATAATGAGAAAATTCTTGAGTTTGTTTAGTACCTTCGGCCAACAATGAATTGCACAGGCGTGCAAAGAATCCACCTAATAAGCGTTCCAATGGTAAGCATGTTGTATACCCTATATTCTAACCAGATACCATAAGGAGGAAGCACTGGAAGTACCATGGAAAATAGAAAAACTGGAAATGAGAAAAGGCAGCTCAAGAGAAAAAGATTCTTGTATGATTGAATTTCTTGCATCCCCTCTGTTTCTCTTCTCTTTGGAGGTGCATATAAGCTTGCATGGTAGATGTTGGGGCCAGGAGAAGCTTCCTCAATACACTTTATAAGAGACCTGGGACCCGTAAACTCTGGATCGTAGCTAACAGTTACCTTATGTTCCACAAGGTCCAGTTCAACATGATTCACACCGCGTGAGGACTCGAGGGAGCTTCTAATAATTGTTGAATCCTCTTTGGAGTTAATTCCTTCAAGCTTTAGATGCACTTTATTCATGTCATCCCCAGAACTGATAATCTCAGCCCCAAAGCCAGCATCTTCAACTGCTTCTACAATGTGCTCAGTATCAGTGATGTTTGAATCAAAGTGGACTTTTGCTTCTTCAAGAGCTAGACCTACCACTGCTTTTTTAACTCCATTAGCCATTAGAAGAGCACGTTCGACAGACTCAGAGCAGCTAGTGCATGCCATTCCTTTAATCCTGAGCCGGCATACTGATATTTCTTGTTCAGGAAAGTCATCAACAGGAAAACCAGCATCTTCTATGGTTTCCTTAATTTTTTGAGCCTACAAAAAGTTCAAATCATAAATACTTTCACATTTCAGTATATAAAGAAATCACACAAGTAAGCGGTGAATAAAACAGATCCAAACATAATTTCAAAAACAAGAAGCAAATTAACAAGCATACGATCCTGTTTATACAGTTCATTGTTTGAGCTTGACAAATCAAAATAATTTCAAAGAACTCATTAGAATTCACAGTAAATTGTAAATATAAAACGCAGTTGCAAAAATTCTTGAAGAAGACTTACGGTAACAAGCTCCGGTAGGTAAGAAACAGCAGCATGGCCATCAAGAGGTGATACCATAACCCTCTCAACTCCATTAACCTCTCCAAGTACAGATTCTATGGATGCTGCACAAGAAGCGCACTTGATTTCCCCTATTTTAAACCTAATTGTCTTAACCCTCTTATCTCTGCCATCCTTCTCTTCAGTAACAGCAATTGCAACATCATTTAGCGGCTGCAGAAGAGGTGTTTTAAGATCATCCTTCTCATTCGCATCCATTTCTCCGTTCATAACGCTTAAGCTAAAAAAAAGCAAATATCATCAACTCATCTCAGTATCAAATAGAACTGAAACAGAACATGATGATGCGTTGACTCAAATTCATCCTAATAAATTTAAATGGAACATCCACAGTTTTACACATAAATTTACAGAATTAAGAAACGAAATCCAATCCATGACATATGTAAAAAAGATACTTAACTTACCTATTAGAATAATATGCTTTCAGATTCAGTCCTCAGCTAAAGAAGAGAAAGATAATTAGGGTTTTGAATAGAAAAACAAAAACCTGTAACGAAACTGCAAATTACGGTATGGTAATAGGAAAGCGAGCAGAGATATGTCAGTCAGATGGTGGTGGTGGTGGTTGTGTGGTCGGTCACCGCAGAAAGAGAGATGAAGACGGCAGAAGAGAGAGGAAACAGTAACAGAAACGGTGAGAGAAGAAAATGGACTTTGTCGTGTATTTGCTTATGGTTTGTTATTTTGAATTTTTGAAATCTTAACGTCTTATATGATTCCCACTTCCCACCTCTTAATGCGGGCCATTAGTATTGGCGGTTTTCTAAACCAAAATCAAATCTAATTTTTCCTTCTTGGGCTTCCTTGCGTTGGCCTATTGTTTGCCTTCGCCGCATTTCTTAAAAAATACTCACCGTCACCGGACGGCCGCGGATAAGTTGGCCGGTTAACAACTTAACAATTTTTAATGACTCTCAAATATGGTGAATTAGGAAGGGGAGGGGACCCCTAGAAATATGGGAGTATGTATGGGTGGAGTAAGCAAATTTGTCTTTAGTCTTCACAAAAAGCATGCATAATTATACCAATTTTTGGTATAAAATCCAAGGGCCACAACCCCTTTCACGTCCCACTGTAAAAACATACTATGAGTGCTTACTTTTGCAGTACTCACACATGAATTTGGTAGCTTTTGGAATTGGAATCTCAAAGACGATAATGGCCAAAAATTCTGTATTATAAAGTTTACATCATTTCTCATAGTTCTTCTTAGCTTTTAGATAAACATAAAACAGCATTTTTTTTATCCACTCCACCTTTTTTCTTTTTCTTTTTTGAAATGGTTCTGTGATTCGATAGTGTTGGGATTCTTATCCTTTTGATTACTAGACAACATTCTGAGACGTATGTAAAAATAATTAAAAAATAAAATTAGATAAATGAGTCATCAATTAATATTTATGTTAAAAATGCTTAAAAGCAACTTATGAGCAAAAGTAAACACCAACTAAATCTCATTTAAATTAAAAAAAAAAGATTTAAAATAAAATATATGTAAATACCAAAAGAAAATGATACTTGAATTTGTAGATAATCTACAATATATGTGAAAATTATGATTTTATCACTGAAATTATTTTATTAGAATAATATGTGAAAATGATAATCTACACTAGTTTATTAGAATAATATTATTTTTTTTTCCAGTTAGATAATGTTAATTCCACATAAGCTTTGCACACTAGGTGCACATTAGCATTGGAATTATCCACATTAGCATTGTACTTAATAGTTTGTCAATTTGGAGTTATGTTTTCAGTTAAATCCGGTTCAACAGGGCAGATCAAAACTGATTCTGTTTTCGGACCTATCTATATGTTTGCCAAAAATAAAGAAAAATAGTAATATATACCATAAAATCAAAGTTTGATCTACCTAAATACCACTTTTATTTTTTTATTGTTTGTATACAATTTTTTTGCATTTTTTTACCTTATTATTCTTACCTGATACATTAATATATTTATTTTTCAAACCAATCGTTGAAAATAAATTTATTTTCTAAACCATTTGCTGAAAATAAATTTAATTTTTTTATTTTTTTAAGTGCCTCGTGTATCAGCACAACGGTTGGAGTATGTTGCCTGTTAGAATTTTTTTTTCCTTCTAACCTCCGCCATCTCTAATCTTTGGCAAACGAAAAATATACTATTTTCTTCCACTTCCATCCATCTAGAAATAAAATTTTTCCTTTTATTTCCTAAACTAGTTTATAGAAATAAATTTATTTTCTTTTATTTCTTAAAAAAGTTTATGAAAATTTTTCTTTTATTTTCTAAACCAGTTTAAAATTATTTTCTTATATTTTCTCATGAATTTGAACTAGTTTGTTAAAGTACAAAAACATTAAGGATCTTTTTGTAATTTTTTCAAACAATAAAGGACTAAATAATAATTTTAGCATTAATCTATTCTTCCTCACAATGCAAGATTCTTTCGTTCCAGTTTATTTCATGCCGTCGGTCTTTCTTCATTTTTGAATTTCACTTCTCAAAAAGAAAATTTAAAGAACTCTGGCAATATCAACTCAAGGACTCTAATCAAACTATTGTCCTCCACTTCTAAATCGATTTTTCATTCTCTTTCATGTGAATGTTAGAAGAAGAAAAATTTCTGTTCTATTAATGTAATAAAGGATTCTTCCAATATTCTCTACTTACGAAAACTTATCATGAAATTGATGGAGGTGTTGGTGGAACAGGTCAAATTTCTAGTGTTAACGATGGAATCTTGAGCGGATCAATTTTGCGGCGATGATTATGGAATGCTGAGCAGGAGCGAAAGGTGGGCGTGAAGAAGAAGAAGATACACAATCATGTTTCTGGGTGGAGAAGTCGTGTTTTTGTGGGTCAATTTTGAAATATTGAATTGTGTGGTGGTATATTTTATGTCTTTTTGATTTTGTGGTATTTTGTTAAAAGTAAACTGTAGAAAGGGATATTTACTAAGTTTGTCCAAAAACAAATTACTCAAAATCACCGTCGGTTGCCTCCGCCTTCTAGCGGTGCATTTTTTTGATTGTCCTCCAAAACAATTCAACTTTGTTTTGACTTTTTCTTTTGCTGTTTGATGCTTGCTTAGGGTTTATCTTCTCCTCTTCCTAAAACCCTATTGATCCTTAAAATGTCTAAAAACGACGGAGTTTACTTCACCTCTTCTTCACAGAAAATTCCTACTATGCCTCCTCTCCCCCTGCAGCGGCACCGGCGCCGGCGGCAACGACAATGGCAATGGCAGTCCCCTCCTATCCCTTTTTTTTCTCAAATGTTCGATTCTCAATTAGGAAAAACCAATATTTCATTTACGAATTTCATTGATTCGGTTCTAACTCGCTATAAAATCAACATTCCTCGAATGTCTGTCAACTTACCTCTACTGTGCTCAGCTTCGATGTCTGTTAATCGGTCGATGGATTCACCTTCACAATCGAAATTGCCTATCCTTTGCTCTGCGTCTTTGTCTCTGAGTCAACCAGGAGAGTCGGGGACAGAAATCTCTGTGACTCAGCAGAAAGGAGGAGGCGGTGGCGTTGCTCATTCTGGAAGTCGACACGATGAAGAGAGAGTTTTAATTAGTGAAGTATTGGTGAGGAATAAAGACGGAGAAGAGCTCGAGAGGAAGGACCTCGAAGCAGAGGCATTGACTGCGTTGAAAGCTTGCCGTGCCAACTCAGCTCTAACGGTACGTGAGGTCCAAGAAGATGTGCATCGGATAATTGACAGTGGCTATTTTTGCTCCTGTATGCCCGTCGCCGTAGATACACGTGACGGTATAAGATTGGTGTTTCAGGTATGCTATTTTCATAGCAATTGTCCAATTAATGCAATAATGCAAAGTAAATTGTAATATTAACGCATTGAAGCGAGGATTCTGGACATGCTTAATTACTAATATTGATTTGTTGTGGCATAAGGTAGAACCAAACCAGGAGTTCCGTGGACTAGTATGTGAAGGAGCTAGTGTTCTTCCTACAAAGTTTCTCGAGGATTCTTTTCGACATGGATATGGTAGGTTCTTCTCTGTTTCTTTGGTTCTTCTTTTCTCAGTGGTAGCAATCAATCAATGTATCTGGTAAATGAATGACTCTAATCTTTTATTCTCAAAAGTTTCTACTCGTTTTCTTTGTTATGCATGTGATGAGTAAAGAAGCTGAATTGACAAAGTATCTCTTGATATGTGTTGCACAAAGATATTTTGTTGGGCTGTATTGCATTTGAAATCTTTAATAGGAAACCTTCATGTTTATAATTTCTATGTCAAGCTGTGCAGGGAAAATAGTAAATATCAGGCATTTGGATGATGTGATAACTTCCATCAATGGCTGGTACATGGAACGTGGGCTTTTTGGCTTGGTTAGTTCTCATGTTTCATGACATGGCATTTTAGACTGTTTAGCTTTTTTCTGGAGCTAGGTCTTTAATTTTCTGATTGTTATTACTGCTATATTCTCAGCCATTTTCTTTATTTTTATCATAGGTTTCAGGAGTTGAGATCCTCTCTGGGGGCATCATCAGGTTACAAGTTGCAGAAGCTGAGGTGAACAATATTTCCGTACGTTTCCTTGACCGAAAAACGTAAGTGCTTATGCTTGCTGCTATGTGCAGATGCATGCATCAACAAAGTCTTCAACACTGTAACATACATATGCTTTATTGCTTTATTCAGTGGTGAACCAACCAAAGGGAAGACAAAACCTGAAACAATACTGAGGCAACTTACGACTAAGAAGGGACAGGTAATCTTAGTTGAAATTTATTGTAACTTGATAATGGCATAATGCTACTTGCAATTCCAAATGGTTTTTATTTAGTCTCTCATATATAACAGTCATGTTTTCACATGCATTTGATCCAAAAGTTCTGAGTTGACTAATATAATTGTTTTTAAATCTGAAATGATCCCTTTGTTTAGGTCTACAGCATGCTTCAAGGAAAAAGAGATGTAGATACTGTGTTAACTATGGGAATCATGGAAGATGTTAGCATCATTCCACAACCTGCTGGAGGTGAAAGAAATTTTTTTTTTTTTTTTTTTTTTGAATTTTCTCATGATAACTATGATTTCATTCTCATATGCTGAAACATGATGAAGTACATATCTATTCTTTTGCAATGAAGTCCTGAATAATACTGGCAATCTGCAAAATGTGAAATATCCTTTATGGTTCTTGGTTATGTTTGTTTACTGATATGCATATTTTAAATCTTAGATACTTGAAAACCGCTGTGGTTGAACTAACTTCCCCTTTTTTTGTTGTAGATACTGGTAAAGTTGACTTAGTAATGAATGTTGTTGAACGTCCTAGTGGAGGTTTCTCTGCTGGTGGTGGAATATCCAGTGGGTTTGTATTTTGACTTGGATGCACTGGTTCTAATCCTACCTCATGCAGTTTACCTGTTACATATGGTATATCTAAAACACTAATTTGCTGATTAATTGTGATTTTTAGGATTACAAGTGGCCCTCTATCAGGACTTATTGGAAGGTAACTTGCCAAAATGCATAACTAGATTACTTTAACTGTAATGTTTCCTTCTATGCGTCATGGTTTGTTAAGTTTTTGTTCCTCTCTTATTAAACCTCGTGGACCTTTAAAAGGACAATGCTGTGTAGGACATAGTTCATCTTGAGGTGTTTTTTCTGTTTATTCCTCCAGTCAGATTTGGACCAGATGTGCAGACCATTGCTAGGATTCCATCAGCTAACACATCCTGATTTTAAAATGCTTCTGTTATGCTTGAGCATGGGTAGTAAGTGTTGTGATCTACTGATATATCTGATTGCATTTGACTGACCTCTATCTAAAAGGGAAATGCATTATCTAGAACATTGTTCATTTTGGACTGTTTGTCCCTGTTTACTTTGCTGTTTAGATTTGGATACTAGGTTTCTGAAATTGATGTGGGTGTGTCAGCTTGCACATCTGATATTTATTTTCTTGAGATGGAACACCTCTTTTTAGTTGGTTTGGTTTAAGAGCATATAGCCGGTTTTTTTAATAGGTGACTATAATATCTTATGGTTTTCTTAAGCATTCTCTACTTCTGTTACATTTTTGTTTCTGAAAAAAGCTAGAAGATTAAAAAGATATTTAAAAAGATGATCACACATTTGTGCACAAAAGAACCATTACATAACTATAGTCTCACCAAAATCAAATAAAGATAATACTTGCTATGCTATGGTCATATTATGGGGCATCTACAGGTGGCAGAAATGCGCATGTTGAGATGTATGTGGCCATACTAGGTTGAAAAAGAATAGGAAAGAGTGTATTGGACAGAAAGTCCATGTAGTAGAAGTTGGTGATAAAGTGAGAGAAGGTCAACTTAGATGGTATGGGCATGTCTTCAGTAGGCTTGCGCATGCATTAGTACACAAATGTGATATGTCAGTGGTAGAGGGAACTAAGGGGGGTAAAGGTAGACCTAAGACTGTTTGGTGGGAAGTTAATGCTAGAGATCTCAAGACTTAAACATAGATGAGAGTTTAGTTAGTGATAAACTAGAATGGAGGTGTAGAATCCATGTTTTAGAGCCTACCTAGTTTTGGATAGTTAGAGGATCCATACAGCTGATTCCAACTAGTTTGGGTTTAAGGATTTGTTGTTGTTGTATTATTCTTTCCCCATTCCATTTCATATCAAATTTGTTTCTGTACTATTTAAAGAGGGTTTCTTTAAGTGTTAAATGAGGTTGCGAGCTAATTGTCTAATAATGTTGAGGAAAAACACTAGTCAAGTCTGATTGGGCACCAAAAAGTAGATGCCATAATTTTTATTTCTGAAAAGTGGAAACTGGAACTGTGATTTTTGATAATAATTGCAAAGCTTTCTTAGTTGCATGGTGATTAAATCTCTGTTAAACAAATTCATGTGATGATGATGGATCAGCTTGCTGTTTTAACTTGGAGTTTCTTCTGTGTTTGCAGTTTCACCTATTCTCATAGGAATGTTCTAGGAAGAAATCAGAAACTTAATATTTCATTGGAGAGAGGTCAAATAGACTCAATATTTCGCATAAACTATACAGACCCATGGATTCAGGGTGATGACAAACGAACGTCTAGAACTATCATGATTCAGGTATTTTTATTTTTTGGTTTTCTTGTGTATGATAATAATTACTCCTGGTGGTAAATATGCTTTTTGTCTTGTGAAATGATTTTGGTTGTTCCAGAATTCAAGAACCCCAGGGAATCTTGTTCATGGTAACCAGCCTGGCAATAGTAGTCTTACCATTGGGCGTGTAACCGCTGGTATAGAATTCAGTCGACCACTTCGGCCAAAGTGGAGCGGAACAGCTGGACTTATTTTTCAGGTACTTCACTAGCATTTTTGAGATAAGGCTGTTTTCTTAATGAGAGGAAAAACTCTATTCAGCTCTTTATAGCTTCCCATCAATACTAATGAAAGAATCACTAGATGGGGGGAAAGTTAGAAAAGAGATGTGTATGTTTGCTACCTCTCTGTTTCTCCTGTTGGTGAATCATTATATCTACTTTTTTTGTTAACCCTGATATTTCAGCATGCTGGAGCACGCGATGAACAAGGAAATCCAATCATCAAGGACCATTACAGCAGCCCCCTTACTGCAAGGTATGCTGGCAATTATGATAGAAGATATCATGAATTTTTTAAAAATTTTCCTTATTGTTTTCTTGGTTCTTAATTATGTTATTTATTTTTCAAATGGACTTGGGTTCTGAATTTTTCATTGCCCGCTTATCTTGTGCAGTGGGAGGGGTCATGACGATATGCTGCTTGCTAAATTTGAAAGTGTGTATACTGGTTCTGGTGACCATGGATCTTCAATGGTTAGTCATCTGTATTTGAAAAGTTTCCAATCCATTTATCGTGGCACAGTTTGGATTGGAGAGCGGGAGAGAGAGATCTACAGTCATAGCAATTAATGTATATATTTACTGACCATGGTTTTTGTCCTTTAGTTTGTATTGAATGTGGAACAAGGACTTCCCCTTTGGTCAGAGTGGTTGTGTTTCAACAGAGTCAATGCACGCGCTAGGAAGGGTGTAGAAATTGGTCCTGGTCTCTTTCTTGTAAGGTATGTATGTATCTATATATTTTTTTCCCATGTTGAAAAATTAATACAACATAAATTCGAATATTGGAAACAGGGCTGACATTGGATGTAAACTTCAGACCTGGCACAATAACTCATAATATTCCCTGATACTAAAGAACCATGCATCAGTGCACCTGACATATCAAATGACACTATCTAATTTCCACTCTATAATAGTTGGCAACTTAGCTATATTATGGATTGAAAGACAAAATTGGACAAGAATTATTTTTGTAATAAAACAAGTTAAACTGATAATAGAAACAAACTATGAGGTGGTTGATTATAATACTTGCATTATGTCATAGAATTAGTGATATATCGTAAATTGAATGTGCATGACATTCACTGCACATACAAAGAAAAATTATTTTCCCTTTCCTCGCTAAGTATGATGCTACAAATCATATGTAGTTTCTTTAGTAGGTCATTTCCTAATAAGTACTTTATCTTTATGTTCAAAGTTCAAAAGGGGTCCTCTGAGGAGGGTGCACATGAAAAAGGTCATGTATCAAGACGCATCCAAGCCAGAACCGACTAACCTGTTTGTTGAAGCAAATGCTGGCTTGTTTAGCTCCTCAATGTAGCAACTTTTCTTTATTTGGTTTGAAAAATAAAATCATAAATTTTGCTGTGGTGTTCTAAAATAAATAAAGAGTTCCCTCAATCCACCTTGCTGAATGTGAACATATACTAAATGACCATTCCCTTTGCAATTCTGCTCTTGTATCATTTTCAAAAATTTCTCCTTCAACTGCCTGTTTAGGTTGAGATTAAGTTACGGTGACATTTAAGCGAATGCATTCTGATTCTTTGTCTTGCTCATGTTCTTGCTTCTAGTTTGTCTGGAGGCCATGTGGTGGGAAATTTCTCACCTCATGAAGCATTTGCCATTGGTGGAACCAACAGCGTAAGAGGATATGAAGAGGGCGCTGTAGGCTCTGGTCGATCTTATGCAGTTGGCTCCAGTGAAATTTCTTTTCCAGTGGTAGGTGACTTCATCTTTTCTTTTTTCTAATTCCATTGTGCAAATCGGGCATTGTTGATTTGCAATATTTTCACTAAAATTTCTACTTTTGGTGATTTGCTTGATCGTCCTTGCATGCTTGTAAATTGTAATCACTCATATAATCTAGAAGTGGAACTAAAAGGGTTCATTAATTGACCATTTCCCACTTTTGCAGTTTGGACCAGTGGAAGGAGTTCTATTTGCCGACTATGGAACTGATTTGGGATCTGGACCCACTGTTCCTGGTAGGTCTACATTATTTTTTCTCAGATACACTGTTTTAGAGAAACTAGGAATATGGTTGCATACAACAATCTTATGTTTGAGGAAATTATGGGAAGTGTCTTGTTTCATATTTCTGTTCAAGATGTGGTTGGAAATAAGGTGTAGTTCCTTCTACTGAAATATCATGGTCCTCTGCAGCTGACCTCAGCAGCACGTTAATAAAGATTAATGTTTACATCATATTGTGTTCTCGTAATTTATGTGGACTTTGATCACTATACGAGTATTTCTTATTTCTCACTCATGATAGACGTCTTTTGCTACTGATCCGCTAGTCAGTTTAGATGAGTTTCTCCTCCTTTAGACTTAACTCTCTCATTTATCTTTATTAGGCGATCCTGCTGGGGCGAGGCTAAAGCCTGGGAGTGGATATGGATATGGTTTTGGCATCAGAGTGGACTCCCCTTTAGGTCCTCTACGTCTTGAATATGCATTCAATGACAGGCATGCCAAGAGATTCCACTTTGGAGTTGGTCACCGAAGTTAAAAGGGATATTTTCTCCCTATCTATTATTCCATTTACTTGAGCTATACAGGTTTTACCTGTAAAATTGCTTTTTGTTCATAAAACAGTAATTCTAGTAGAATCACCATCCAAAGGCCCGGTGACTTTTCCAATATATGAAGTTTTGATGTATTGATTCATTCTCTGGATGGTACACATTTTTTGGTGAGATGAGACTTCGCCATTGTCACATTCGCATCAGTCAAATCAAATTGCCTTTTATCATCGTTGTTGTTTCGAGCCATAGCATCTGATAAAATGGATTGGTGAGTTCTAAAGGACTGACTCTTCATTAGCTATGTTTAGTACACACTTGTATTTTTGCAACAGAGTTGATCCCCATGAATGGTAAATTTCGCTGAGCAAGAGTAGGTAACATGAAGCTTTCCGTATCTTACTTGCATTAATCTCTCTTAAAAGGTGAAAAACAGCGAAATATTGTATGAAAGGTGAGACTTTGCAATCCTTTTCCCTGGAGAGCAAAATAATACATGGAGGTAAAGTTAAACCTTATCTTTCCTTTTCTTTTCTTTATGTCCTGAACAAACAAGACCTGCTTATCTGAAAGAAACATTTGTTCATTCTATCATGGTCGTACCTTTACCCATGTAATAAAGTGGCATTCTCTAGAGGTTACACACCCATAAAAAAAAAAAAAATTATACTGTATTGATCAATTTGGTTGCATGGTCGAGTAACGTCAAGAAATAAATGATGTTTGTCTTTGCAGACGAAAATAATTTGTGGGTGGGCATTTAAAAAATGGGAAAAAAAAAGAAGAATATTAGTACATTATGGCTTCAAAAATAAAATAATGTCATTACGATTTTTCTGTAATTAATCTGAATTTGTAGACTATAAATATAGATCATCCTTTTTTTTTCACAAATATTATTAAGAAATTATTTTAATTGATAGTTTATCAATTTATTTTCTATGTGCTACTAATATTTAAATCTTGTAAGTGCTTTTTATAATTTTAGAATATATATATATAGAATAAATTAGTAATATATGACAGTTATTTGTAATATTTGAAAAAAAAAAAAAAAAAAGTATGCTTATATAAGGTGAGTTACAAAGAAAATGCTAATATGCTATAACAGTAGTAGTAGTAGCTGTGAAATAAAAGAAAATTGAGGCTATGCTTTGTTCTTAGTACAGGTTGAAAAAACTGAAGGTGTTAAGAGAAAGAGACAAATGAGAGAGCAATACAGAGGAAGTGACATGTCGTTAACTGAACAATACCCAACTACTACTAATCAATCATTGCTTTTTTTAAACTCCATTTTTCCTTTTTCTCCTCTGCTCTGCAAAATGCTTCTTTTTTTTTTTTTTATTCTGACTTTTCCCACGTGTCTTCTGTTCTTCTCTAACTAGCTGCTCTGATCTACTTGTGAAAGGTTTAAAATTTAAAATGAAAATAATAAAATTGTAAAAAATTTAAATTAATATAAAGTTTAATTTATATTTTTATAAATAAAAAATTTTCTATAATTATAATATTAAAATTTGCAAAATTATATAATGAGTAATTTCATATAAGATACAAAAATAAAAAATAATTGAAATAAAATAAAGAATATATATATATATATATATATTTTATGTAAAGAGTCATACTTCAAATGGTTTATGTAATTAGTTAATTAACATTTGATTATCATAATAAGCTTATATACTAAGGATTTTATGAATTATTAATATAGTAGTAATTAAAATGAAAAAAAGACATAATATATATTTAAAAAAAGGGATTATAGAAAAAAGTGAAAAATGCCTGAAAATCTAAGAACAAGACATGGACAAGTAGGTTGGAGAAACTGACATGATCTATATCTATACACTCGTGTTGTCTTGGACCTTTCGACGCTACATACATACATATAATCTTCTCTAAACTACTATATTATTATATAATTTCTCCTCCTCTTTCTCTTCAATCCATCTTTACATATATATATATATTTCAAATTTCTTAAAAATACACTAATACCCTCTTTTAAGTAACAATTAATTAAGGATTTATATTTAGAAACTTAATCAAATTAAAAAAAAATTGAACATCATGAAAAGTACAGTAATCATAGTTGGGTAGTTAAAATGTTTTAATGATAAAGGCGACAATATTTGTTCTTAATTTTACCAGTTATTAACTTTATTAATTATTGGCACAGAAATGTATTAAATATGTATTATTATTGTTCTTTTTGCCTCCCAACCACCAAAAAAAAAATTCCAACATAAAAAATAAATAATTAACGTATTTTTATTATTAAACGTTTTTTTCAATAATAATTTTTAATTTGTTCGCTTAAATCTATTAATTATTAGCTAATTATTTTTAATAAAACTAAATCCGATAGCTTATTACGCTAAACCAGCAATAACTTCAAGGAAAGAAACAGTTGTATACATAATTAATAGCTTTAGTTAAAGTAGTACTTGTAATTGCTTTGCTGTTCTTACAAAATTAATTGGCCCAAATAATAACTATCACAATCCTTTACTCTCTCTCATAGTTGATTTTGATACGACACCGTTTAGAGATGGAGTGTCCATCTAATGGAATAAGATTGATGGTAAATAGCCGTAATTTTATTTACTATTATATTTTAAAAATTGTTGCTTAAGATGGCAATAATTTAGCAGTAAACTCTATAATTATATTCATCAAATTTTTTTAAAAATAATTTTTAACATTTTATTCGGTCAAAATATTAAAAAAATTATAATATTCATTAAATTAATTTTTAATATAATTTTTAATTGTTTAATTAATATTTTATCAAAATTAAATCACTTTTTAACTTTTTTTTTTATTCTAAATAGCTACTAAAAAAATTACAATTATGGCTAATAGTATTAATAGCAGTTTTTTTTTTTTTAAAGTTTCATTTAATTAAATGCCCCTAACTTTCATTATTTTAGCAAATATCATTTTAATTAATCCAATTATAATTATATCCCTCTATCCCAATATATTTCACTAACGTTATGACATTTCGATGATGAAATTGATCCATCGGTTACTTATTCCGACAGCAACTTTAAAAAAATTAAAAAAAGAAACAAAGGGTAAGAGGATGATACGTAGGATTTAAAAAATAACGTGCTCACTAATTAAAATAACACGCTGGATTTAAAATATATGAATTTAAAAATATTATTACATTATTTTTAAAAATTAATGCAAACGTCAAATTATACGATTTGTCTCTTTTATTTAAAAATTATTCAAACAAATAAACACTATTCTTCTAATCATAAAAACCCTAATGTGTTCTAAATATATACTTTTTTTTTTTAAAAAAAATTAATTATATATATGTGGAGATAGGTGGTGATGATAAATTGATTAAAATAATTAAAATTAGAATGAATGAAGAAAATAGTTTAAGGATGGTTAGGGACAGTCTCTCAGGCGGTTGGAAGCGAAGCCGACCAGGTTGTGCCCACCAAAGCAAGTGCTGGGTTTTGGTTCAGACTATTTGTTTCCCAAGGAATTCATGTTTAATTATTTAATTATTAAAACTTAATTTTTTATAATTACTTGTCTAACTAATTAATTATATACTAATTACGGATTAATGTTTCGGGATCAAAATTATCTATGTTCACATAAACGTGAATTATTGACTATCACATATATTTTTTCCAAAAATTAATTAATACAAATAATTATTTACATTATAATAAAATATTTTATGTAATTTAATAAAACTACAAAAATTAATTTATTATAAATAAATTTTAAAGGAAAATTAAGATAATTAATTAATAAAACACATAAATAATTAATTTTTTTTTCCCACACATTATTCAATAAATAACTTGTTCTTTCAAGTCCCAATAAGATTTTATCTTCTCCTACTTCTCTCTCTCACTCTCTCTTTCTTTAGCATATATAATTTATTTTCCTCTCCTTGTTTAGTCACACCTCATAAGTAATATCTTGTCTTTCCTTTTCAACTCAATTGGAATCACTTTACCAACTTTCATTCATCTTCTTCTTCCTCCTAATCTCCATGGCTGATCCTTACTTCAATGGATATTACCCTAATAATAATATTTGTAATTATAATAATTATAATAACCCTCCTCCTCCTCCTCCTCCTTCTTCCCTTAATCCTTCTTTTTATGCTTCTTCTTATGGCTATGGCTACAGTATGTATACTTCAGCTTCTTTCTTCAATAACAGTATCAATATTAATAACAACAACAACAATAATAATAATAATAATAGTAATAGTAGCAATTTCCTCCATTTTCAATCTTCTTCTTCTCCACCTTCTCCTCCTATAAAAGAAGCTCTTCCACTTCTAAGTTTAACTCCAACAAGACATGAAGAAGATCAAGAAACTTCCAAGATCAAGATCAGCAAATTTTTATTAGAAAAAGAAGAAATGTTATTTGGAGATGATGATGATGAAGATGGCGTTTCTTTACATTTAGGGTTACCAAGTCCTACTTCTGCAGATTTGATCTCATCAACCATATCCGAGATCTCATCTGATAAAGAAGAAATTACAGTAGCTAATTCTGGATATTTAGCTACTACAACTCTTAATAAGGGTCAGTATTGGATTCCTACTCCTGCTCAGATTCTGATTGGTCCAACTCAGTTTTCTTGTCCTCTTTGCTTCAAAACCTTCAATAGATACAATAATATGCAGGTATATATAATTTCTTCTTCCTGTTCTTCTTCTTCTTCCTGTTCTTTTTCTTTTCATTTTGATGAATAAATAATTAAATCAAGGAAAAAAAAAAAGCTTTAATTTTTTTTCCCTTTTTCTCTTATCCTTTCCCTTTCTGTAATTTCCTTTTGATTTTCCAGGAAAAAAAAATTAAAAGAAAAAGTGAAAATAAAAACCCTTGATCCCCATTTCTTTTCTTGAATTGTTAAGTAATGAGAAGGAGATTATTTACAGTGATGAATAATACTAGATATGGTTAGGGTTTTTCTTTTTTTTCTTTTTCCTTTATTTTTCCTTCCACTTTTGACATTTCTTTTCTTTTTTGACTCTTTCAATTCAATTAATTTCTTCTTGATTTTGCATGATTTGTGGGTTTTGTTTTGGGGATTTGAAAATATACATATATATATATATATATATATATATATATATATATAAACATCATGGTCCAACTGAGAATAAGATCAGTGGCTCTCTTTATGTGATTGAACTACTCAGTCACTATGCTTTTTTTCTTACCTTGAAGTTTGTGTTGTACACATTGGCCATTGTGCAAAAAACAGAACCAAATCTCACTTCTTTCACCCCTTCTTCTTCTTCTTCTTCATCATCATCATCAAAAGTTAGCCCTAAAAATAAAATTTCCCAATCTGAAACTTTAAAATAAAACAAAACCCTAATTAGCTTCATTCAATTTGATTTCTAATCCCATCTTTATATATATATATATACATATATTGTTTCACTACCAAAATTTATACATTTTAGCCCTAAATTACAACTGAAATGATCAAATTTTAGCTCCAAGCAGAGAATTAACTATTAGTATTTTAATATGATAACTTTCTTTATTCTTTTATTTGATTACATATTAATTCTTGATTTGAAAATTTCCAAATATAGGGTTTGAGCTTTTTATACTAAAGTTGCATGCACTCTACATGCAAAAATCTCACTCAATTCTGTCTAGAATCTACAAATACATATATACATAATTTTTTATTATTAGTTAATTAATATATATTGGATATATACTAATACTTCCTTTTTTCTTTAATTAATTATTGATTTCTTTTGGTTTATTACTACTATTATACATCAATATCTTTTATTAGATATGCTTTAGACAAGAAAAAAAAGATGAAAAAAGGAAGTCACTTTGACACATATTATAATGATAAATATGATTATTAAGGATTAATAATGATAATTAGCAAATAACTCCTGTTTTAATTACCAAAAGGTCGTAATTGAAACTGATAGATTAATTGTAATGAATACTTATTACAGATGCATATGTGGGGGCATGGATCTCAATATAGAAAAGGACCAGAATCACTAAGAGGAACACAACCAACAGCAATGTTAAGGTTACCATGTTACTGTTGTGCCCCAGGTTGTAGGAACAACATTGACCATCCAAGGTCAAAGCCACTTAAAGATTTCAGAACTCTTCAAACCCATTACAGAAGAAAGCATGGAATTAAGCCATTTATGTGTAGAAAATGTGGGAAAGCTTTTGCAGTAAGAGGAGATTGGAGAACCCATGAAAAAAATTGTGGCAAGCTTTGGTACTGCACTTGTGGTTCTGATTTTAAGCATAAAAGATCACTTAAAGATCATATTAAGTCTTTTGGAAATGGTCATGCTGCTTATGGAATTGACTCTTTTGATGAAGAAGATGAAGAACCTGCCTCTGAAATTGAGCAAGATAATGAATCTGCTACTTAAATTTAAGCACTTTTTTGGGTTTTTCTTAGTGTAATTTCTTTTTCTTTTATGAAAAAGAAATTTTATTATGTCTTTTTTTAGCCATCATCATTATTATTATTGTTGTCATCATGTTTTGAGTTAATTAATATATATATATATATATATATATATATATATATATATATATTTTTATTTTTATTTTTTTTACATAATGATGATACTCTTAATTCAAAAGTAAGAACTCATTAATTATGCATTATTATTCATTAATTAGAGTTAATTTAGATTTTAATTATTCCATCATCTTCTTAATTCTCTCTCTCTCTCTCTTTTTCATTTTCTGCTTTCTACAATTAATCTTAACCTTTCCCATTTTAGACAATTAGGAAAAAAAAAGAGCAAGATTAATTTAAAAATTTAGCATATATTAAAAAATGATGTTCATTTTTTTTTCATAAATATAAAAATATATTTTTAAAATAAAATATTAAGGATAAATTGGTATAAAAAATGGATAATTTTTTGGAACAAATTAATTAAATACCTATTTTGAAAATAAAAGAGGAAATTAATAAGAGCAATAGGACTTAGAAATTATATTAAACCAAAAACCTAAATTATTAGCTTAAATAATTCAAGAAATTAGTAATTAATAAGGCAAAGAACAAAGGAAAAAAAAAAAGGACAAGTAGGAGAAGGAAAAAAAGAAAATTTCTAGTTTGGGAAAGTAAATTAAATGCATGAAAATTAAATAGCCATGTGAGTGTTGTCAACCTTTTGTCTATCAATAATTCTTTTTGTAAGGTTTTTTTGAGTTTTTATTTATTTATTTTTAAAAAAAAAAAATTAAATATGTGCATTAAATTGAAAGGTATATAATATAAAAAAAAAAAAGAGAATAAGTGTAGATTATGCAGTGAGAGGAGCTTTTCAAACATTTATTATATTTCTATATATACTAATTATAATTAAAATAAAAAGGTTAATATATAAATAAATAAATAAATGTATCAGCTTTTTGTGTTTTTATTTATTTATTTATTTATATAAATATGAGATGCCATTTCAATCTGATTACTAGTAGAAAAGAAGATATTCAGTGATGGACAGATCATATACTATGTTTAGATTCATTATAAATATTCAAATCAAATGATTAGCTAACCTATAAAGAAAGATTATTTGATTCTGTTTTTTTTTTTTAATTTAATGCTTAATTATTTTTTAATTTTAACACAAATTAATTATATAATAAGGTTAATTAAACTTGATTAATTAAAAAAAAAAAACTAATTATATAAGAAAGGAGGAAGAAAAGAAAAGAATGGAAGAAAGAATAGATATTGTTGGCAGCTTTGGGAAGAAGAAGCAGAAGCAGTCAAAGGAAAGGAAATGTCAAATCAAAATCCCTCATTTCCTTTTCTTTTTTTCACTTTCTTGCTTAACTTAAGTCTCTGTGTTTCTGCTTCTCACTGTGACTGTGAGTATTTACTGCTTTTTTCATACCATTTTTATTATAAAATTAATAAAAATAAAATTATAAACCCAATATTAATAAACATTTTAAAAGTCAGACAAACAAATAAATAAATGACTGTTAAATATCCTTATAATTATCGGACAAAAGATTAAAAATTTAAGGATTTAATAGTAATTTCATGAAAAATATAATTAAACTGAGAGAGAAATCAAAATTATTATTATTATTATGGTTCAGTGATGTGTCTATTAAGATAGAAAAATGAGTATGAGTACGTACACTGCAATTTGATCGATGGATGGATGGATGGATCAATAAGCTTTTTATACAGTTTCATGCAAAGAATCAGCAGACTAGTCTTCTTTTCTTTCTTCCCTCACTTTTCACCTTTCTTCTTTAATCTAATATGATCTTTCTTCTGTTTTAGTACATATATACCTCTGCAGTTTTCTTTTCTTTTTATATAATAATAATACATTTCTAACTGATTAAGCTAGAGGTGGCCACACGCCGGTTCCGGACCTCGACCCGTCAGGTCATAGTTTTAAGGGGGTGAAACTGGAATCGGCTAGTCCAACTGCCGGGCCGGTAAACCAGCGGTTAACCGGCGATTCGCGATTAACCGCCGGTTCGGTTAACCGGTGGTTCAGGGCCAATTAACCGACGGTTCAAGGCCGATTCACGGTTTTTCACGGTTCTGATTTCAAAATTTCTTGAACCTGAACCGGCCTGTCCTCCGGCCGGTTCAGGTTACGGTTCCGGCGGTTATGATTTTTCGACGGGTCGGTTCAGGCGGGCCGACTGCGCCGAACCGGTCCATTGCCACGTCTAAATTAACCATATATAATTATAAAAAAAACTATATGATTAATTATATAGTTTATAAAAAAAATAAACTATATAATAAAAATTAAATCAAAAGCAATGGACGGACGGTCTGAATTCATTGCACTAATAATGTTAGTAATATATAACATGTGATTTGCTAAAAGAAATTGCAATTTTTTACGTAAGCAAAGCAACCCACGTGAACAATTCTATATTTGATAGTAACAAAAGGGAGGAAGAAGATAATTACTTTTCAATATTCATGATAATTTTTTATTCTTCAAAATGAAATTACTACAATAATTCTTTTTATTATTATTATTTTAGTCTTATTTTTATTGGATCAGTCCATATTAGCAGAGAATATAATAAATCTAACATATGATATAGTAAGGTATTATATTAAATACCATTAAATACGATGTTATTTCAAATTCACCTATTTGACTATATATTATGAATTAATTAAAAAACATTTTATTATATAAATAATACATTCCCTTCCCATATAATTTTAAAATTTTTTTTAAAAAAAATAATTATATAATAAAATTAAATTAATTATTTCCCAAGTAATCAAATTGATTGAAAGAAAGAGAGTTCCAAAGCGTAATTAAAAAATAATATTTGGGTTATGTGAAATAATGTTGGTTTTGTTGATGAAGAAAGAAGGGGACATGAACATGGCAGAAATATTTTCTTGAAAACATATAAAATGCTTAATTCACATTCCAGCATGAAGGAGACAATATTTGTCTCTATCTATTATTCTTTGATCTTCAGATTCTTAAAAATAGTCCATTTTTTTGACTATAAATACAATCTTAAATCTATCTATCTTGTAATCCAAAAACCAGCTTGAATTTGAGTGATCTTTGTGATAATTTCAAGATTTTTGGGGGAAAATAATTACAAGAAAAGTCAATTTTAAATATGGTTTAATTCTTTCATTTGGATGTTTATGGAGTATTATTATTATTTATGGACAAAAAGAGTTTGACAAAGAAGAAAGAAACCATAATACGTTGTCGTTTTGTTTAAGCTTTGAAATGAATGAAACTTTTGTTATATTTCCTTTTCTTTCCTTTCTCCTTTAGTTGATGGAATGAAATAAACGCTTTTCTACTTTATATTGCTTTTATTTAAGTATAGGCTTATTTTTGATCCTCCCTCTATCTAACCATTCCATTAAAGCCCTTCTCTTGCATTCAACTTTGACATATCCAATCAAAAGCTCTCTTTTTCTTATGTAAAAGCTGGTCCGACTAATCTGAATTGATCCGAATTGTGTATCTAGCAACGGTAGATTAATATCCGAGTAGGAATAACTACATACACTATACTAATAATGTTGTTTGGGTTTAATTGTAAATAAACACATGCAGTCAAAAGGTTAAAATTCCCAAAATACTGTGTTTGTTAGTGCTTAATACAGGGTTTAACAGGTTAATATATAGTGGTGTTTGTCCTTAGAATGTAGGACACAAAAGTTATTGGCCTATACTCTTTAAGGGTCGCTCTTTCTCCTTTGCTTGCACCCTTTTCAATGTCTTTTTAGTAAGTAACCTTTGTCTTAGATAGATACAACTACATGAGTTGGGAATGGCCAAAGATTAAACAGATAACTTATTGACTTTTAAGTTAAAAACTGCTTAAAAAATGACTTTTAAGCAATGGCAAACACCCTAAACGAGATAGATGATCAAGAGAAACTAGCAGAAAAGGCAATAAGCATAGGAACTCAAGTGCAGAAGCTAAGAAAAGTAAAAATGACATTCAATCGATTAGAAATGAAGAGATACATTTTCTTTTTACCCATTCGCTTCTCTGAATCCTCTTACATTATAAGAATTAAAAGAAGAAATTTGCATCGTTTTTGTTAATGATAAAAGCATCCATTTTTCTCCAATATCCCCACCTTAATATCAGTACGCCTCCGATGAGAAGAGATCGAGCATCGTTGAATATTGTGGTTTTAGAAGAATGTACAACATTTGAGGTTTGAAGGCTATAAACTCATCTCCTTAGGCAAGCTGATTTCAAGAAAATATAAACTGCAGACCCAGCAAGGTAAATGTAGATATAAGAACAGGAAAAACATGAAATTAAATCGTGAAAAAGGGCAAAAACTATGAAATCTAGGGGGGGTTTACACAAACTTGTGCTCATTGCTTATAAGTTGCTTATAGAGAGTATAAGTAACTTAACAATAAGTTGCAAATTATTTACCAAAACTGGTTGATGAACAGCTGATAACCAAAAACTTGTTTGAGTTGTATGATATAATAACTCATAACAAAATTTGTGAGTTAAATATGATTAACATAATTATGTTAGTTTTTTAAGATAAATGAGAGTATAATAGTCTTTCACTTGGTCAAACCTTTTTTGCTTATAAATAGTTCAAAAATAAGCAGAATATAAGTTTTGGAAAACAGATAAGCATACTGCTTATAATTTAAAAACTGTTTCCAAGGAAATTTGACCAACTTATAAGCATTGATAAACAACCCCCTAATCTGTCATCGTTTTTTAGAAAGTTCTGGAAGCATGGAAAAATAAGAGAAAAGAGAACAGGAAGTAAATCTGATATAATTTTTTATTACCTTGCTGACATAAAGGCCATACCGAGGAACACGGCCTTAACAGCTTGCTTCTGCCCAGCATAATCAAAAGCTAATGGAAGCATTTCATGCAAGGTTAGGAAAGCCATCACTCCACCAACTGCAAAAAACTTAAAATCAGTTAATACAGAGAAATTTAATAAATTTCCTTCAATAATTTTGATGCTGAAGTAGCAAGAACCTGATCCTAAAAGACCCTCGAGAATCTCTGGATTTAAGCTGCTTGGGAATAGATATGCTGCAATCATAGAAAACATTTTCAATTGAATAAAAAGGGATTTAATGCTTTGGATTAACGTAACAAAAAGTTGTTGACTTGCCTACGAGAATGACACCAAGTGGTTCAGCCAAACCGGAGAGAGTTGCCAATTTGAATGCCTGCCACTTACTGAGATAGTTTATATGAACTAACACATTAGTTATCTTCTTCAAGGTAATCTAAAACATTGAAATTAGGGGTGTGCATGAGCTGGGGTCAGGTCAGGTGCAACCTGAGAACCCGATGATCCAAATTTTTGCATAATTTTAGACCGGAACGAACCCAATGGTCTAGGGTTGGGTTCGGGTTTTTGCCTCTCTCTCTCTCCCTCTTTTTGCTAATTTGGTCGGGCTGGGCCAAAAAACCCAAACATTTCTACTTAGCCTGGACCGAACCCCACGGGTCAAGTTAGGTCGGGTTGGATTTTTATGCACACCCCTACTTGAAATGGATGCACAAAAATAGCTAGCAACAACGAGCATTAGAAGAACACTGAGTAACATATCATGTATCGTCAATGGTACATTGAGAAATTCTCACCTCTGAGTAGCAAAATATATAGGCAGTGCAACAGCAACACCCTGCACAAGAAAAACATTATACATTCAGTTAGTTTTCCATATGTGAAATTATACTACTTGGTGCTTTGATATGATCAAGAGCCATTCTAGTTCAAGTTGGGATTGCAAACTTGTTTTTTTCATTTTCACAAAGTAATTGTCAGAAATATGAAAACCCTTCTGAGGCACCACAGTTATTTCCAAAAGGATGCGCTTCATTGCAAGAATTAATAGAAGCTAAAAGATTGTGATTATAAAAGGGGCACAATGAAGGATTCGAAAAGTGTACCTCTGGAATGTTATGCAGAGCAATGGCCAGGGCTAAATTAAGACCGACACGTAGGCCCTACAAAAGGAACAAAATTTGCAAACAGCAGAAAAGAAATGAGTTGAGGACGAGTAAGTACAAATGCTTTTGGTTGTTAAGATCAGAAGTTCATAGAGTTATTTTTCATTCTTCACCGAATCAAATCCTTAGGGGAAAAAACAATTCAGCAAAACAAAATGCATGTTTTAGTAACTAGCGGAAGCAAAAAATCATTCAACTCAGTAGAACTAAAGAATCTACACTTATAATCCTCATTCTTCAAGTCTATACTTCAACTGCAGTGAGTACTGTCTTCACTGAAATTTATATGGTATTATAAAAGCAATCAGGATAAGGCTGAGACTACCTTAATGGAACCAAGGAAAACCGCCATTCCCTCAGGGAAATTGTGCAAGCTTATTCCTGAAATGCACAAGACAGAAACTACCACCCAATCAGAAATCATAATAACAAAGAAATCAACAATTTTCAAGTCCTTATACAAGCCACCTGAATAGGAATTCCAATTCTTTTAATAAATCAGTGACAGCAACAAGATAATCATACCTATAGCTGTAATAATTCCGCTGAAGAAAACTTGGCGACGGTGTTTTTTTATCATGTCCTTTTCTCCAGAATCCCCATTTTTCTGCTTCAGCACATAACATCAAACATCAATCATCTCATCAGAACCAGTCAACATCAGCTTCAGTAACATAATGTTTTAGGACAATGAAAGAAGACAATATAAACCTTTTTAGTTTGAACATCTGAACCAGGGACAACGGTGGGTTCAGGGATAAACCTTGTAACAATACCGAAGAATACAACCCCTCCAAAAAACTGTTCCATAGAGAAATTAAAATAAATACTAAAATCAGCAACATTGAATAGAGCATCTTAAAATATTAGACTTCGAATCATCAAATGATGCTGCTAACCCAGAGGTTGCCTTTTAAGAAGCCAATTGAGTTAATAGCATTATGAGCCAAATCTAGGAATGATATGCTCAACATCAGTCCTGCGGCAAAACCCTGCACAAAATGGGTGTACAGCAATTAATATCACGCTTATACCTTCAAAGGTCTCAATTCATATAATCAATTTCATGAATTCTTTAATCAGAGCTCAAGAAATTTCAAACAAGACCGGAATCCAAACAATTGGTCTTCTTTTCTGTAAAGAAATAAAAAATAAAAAGAGAAAAAAAAACCAGCTTTTTAAATCAGAGAACATTCAACCTCCAAGAATCACCTGTAAAAGCCCAAGCATCTTCAAATTGGGAGCCTGATTTAGAATGACAAAAAGTGCACCTGTTCCATAACATAAAAATTACAATCAAATTATGAAACAATAGCTATACTGAACTTGCTCTACCAAATTAGAGAACTATGAAGCAAGCAGAAAACAGAAGCACCCCAAAAATAAATCAAAATTCTGGTATGGATAAACCCATTACATTTTAGCACATCATGGTTAAAACACAAAATGGAAATAGATTTCTTAGAAGAAAGAGCAATTATAGAACTTCAATTAGGAAAAGGAAAGTCAAAGGGTAATCATATAATTTGTAACACAAACAGTAGATGATTCAACTAAAGTTTAAAACCGCAAAATTTCTATCAACGAAAGAAGCTGTAAGCGAACTCTTACCACCATTTTAGCAGAAACTAATGAATCATATAAAAATGTTAACATTAACAATTCAAAGCAGATTAAAAGGAATAAAGTCAAAAATTTTGGTCATCTACAACATAATTTAAATCTCAAACATAATAAGAATTCTGTCAACATAAAGCTATTTGCCAAATTCACAAAAACAGTACTAATTAAATTACCAACAGAAGTGCTAAATCCACCTAAAAGTGATAGAAACACTATCTCCATGAAGATCATCTTTTATCTCCCTCTCTTTCTCTCTATATAAACAACTTTGAAGGATTAAGATTGCCAAATTATATAGCCTCATTTTCTTAGCGCAACTTGAATTAAAATTGATTATCTCCTTAATCCACAGGTATAAATAAAGCTTACCTGACCTCATTTCTTATTCTCATTCAGCTAAACAATCAAGACTATCAAACAAAAATTCTGAACTACACCATTAAATAAAAAAAAGCACGAATTTTTTTTTTTAAACCTACCAATAGAAGTGCTTAATCCACCAACAAGAGAGAGACCAAGTGCTACAACCACTTGAGAATCCATCCCCAGATATTTTTATCTGAGACAATGAAATGGGTATAATTTGAGGGATTAGAGACTAAAACTTGATTGAATTTGAATGTGTATGTACTTTACAGAAATGGGTATTATTTATATAAATATGATGAGGAAAAGAAGTAGAAAAAGTGGATGATGAAAGGAAGAAAGGGATGGTTTGTTAGTGACGTTCAAGAAATTGAAGCCTAGCTCTGCTTCTAGCTATGGCTGGCCTATGGATTGGAGGAGAAAAATCACTTCCCTTCCTCCATCTCCATGGTATTATACCTAGCTTTCTTTCTACTGTAATCTAATTCTAATTTCCGTATGACTTTACAGTCACGATCGCTCCTTACAGAATTTTGATGGGCTGAGACTTTCCGATTTGGAACGTAAAACGACTCGACGTTATTTCACCTTAAAACGGCGCCGTTTCGTCAGTTGAAAATTATTGTCTTCCTCGCACTTTCCATTGGCCGCCATACAAAACCCACGCAGAGAAAAACCCTTTAATAACTACTTTTCTCGCACTTTCTCTCCCTTTCCTGAGAAAGAAAAAAAAAAGGGATGGCCTTTCGCTCCTCCTTGCTCCGCTTCAGATACCAGCTCCTCCGTTCAACCACCATGACTAACCCCACCAGATTTTTCCACTCCAATTCTCGAATCCTTTCCGCCATCAAATCGGAAAAAAGCAGGATTCTTTTTCTTTCCCCAATTTCAGATCTCCACAAAAGCCCTTCCGAAATTTCCTCACTTTCCGGTCTCCGATTCTTCTCCACCGCTCGCCGCCCAACTCGATCGAAGACAGTCGACATCGGAGCTCGAGCCCGTCAACTCCAAGCTCGCCGACTATGGACATACGCATTAACATTCAGTTGCATTGCGGGATTTATCGTAATCGTTTTAAACAATTTTCAAGACCAATTAGTATTCTACATAACTCCAACCGATGCAATGGAGAAATACAAAGCAAACCCACAAAAAAATAAGTTCAGATTAGGTGGGTTAGTGCTTGAAGGAAGTGTAACCCAACCTGCTTCTTCACCTGAAATGGAATTCGTAATTACAGATTTGATTACTGATATTTTAGTAAGGTATCAAGGATCGTTGCCGGATTTGTTTAGAGAAGGACATTCTGTTGTAGTTGAAGGGTTTGTTAAGCCATTTACAGAGGAAATAAAGAAGGAGGTTGGTTCAAAAGGAGTTTCAGGGAAAGCTAGAAGTGCGGAATGTTATTTCTCTGCAACAGAAGTTTTGGCTAAGCATGATGAGAAGTATATGCCTAAGGAAGTTGCAGAAGCAATTGAGAAGAACAAGAAGCTAATTGAAGAAGCTGGTGGAGGAATTGAAAAGGAAGCTGCTGAAGTTCATTGAATTGGTATGTTCTACTTTCAATTTTGATTAATGTGTAATGTTATTTGACTGAAAATTACAGACTAATTTGAGGAAATTGTACTAAATTTTGGTTTTAGATCAGATAAATTATACCATTGGGTTTTGATGGGAGATTTTTACCATTGTTCTATGTTTCATGGAGTTAGAAAATAAACATTTTTAGATTAAAAATAGCTGTGAAGATATGTTTAATGAATGTTAAGTTATAGATTGTTACTTCAACTGTGTGTTTATGTATGTTTGTTTTGCATGTAACAAAATTGCTATATGTGCAAAATTTGATGTTTCATTGAAGGATTCGTCGGAATGTTTAGATGTTCACTAAGAAATATGTATACACTTTCTGATTATTTGTTCAAGGGACTAGAATGGTGATGTTAATGTTCAGACAAGTAAAATGTATTTGGTAAAAGAAATGTATTCACTAAAAAAAAATCTGTAATTAGCTACGGTACTTTTCGTTACAATCATAACTGATTCGTAGCTATCCGTAGCTATTTCAAACTGGCTACCAATTTGCGACAGGAGAGTTTAGTCGTAGCATAGCGACGGATTTGCTAAATCTGTAGCAGATTTGCGCTCCTTATTCTTCCGTAGTAGGCTCTAGCAAATCTATAGCTAATTAGCTACGAGTGTTTGCTGTAGGTAATTTTTGTAGCTAATGATGATTTTTTTTAGTGACCTAATAATCATTTTTAAAAAATTAATAAAGTTAATGAATGTATCTTATAAATTGGTTAAGAATATATTTTTTAATTAAAAATAATGTTATTTGATTTTGCGAATAATCATCTATCATTCATAAAATTAATAAAAATTACTATAAAGTTAATTAAATTATTTTATTTATAAATTTATTACAATAGCTGTTTCCCTTGATGAAACTATTTCTTCCCCAAATGGTTTAAAAACTCCTGATAGTTCCTCAAAAGCAAATTAGTACAAATTTCTAGCAAAGATTCAAAAGCTTCTGCTCTCTGTAAGCTCTGTGGATTCCATTGAATTCTTGTTTCTTCACCATTAACAAAACTTGCTGTGCTCATCAATGAAAAATCTCCATGGATTTCTTGCATCTTATTCTTCCCTTTTTTGCTCAATTGCTAATTTCTGTTTAGAATGCTCAAAACCCAATTCTTTTTGTGTGTCTTCTTGGCATTTAATAGTTCTTATCAAGCTTTCCATGGTGATTTCTGAACTTTCACTATCAATTTGGTCTAGTTTTGGTGCAGAGGATTTAACTTTTGCTTGCTCTTTTAATGGGATTGGCTTCTTTCTCTCACTTTCTTGGGAATATTCTGACTTTTTAGGAATTTCTTTACTGGTATTCTGGGATTTGAAGACTGGAGATAGATTGTGGCATTTGAGCTAGATAAGGTTGTAAAATGGGGTTTCTTAGCAGTCCTGCAGCCTAAATATGGTCAAAAAATGAAATTACTAGTGGAAAATATTGTTTGGTCCACTGCCAACAATAGTTGAATTAGTAATCGGCAAATAGACGTGGCCGCGGGCCGGTTTCAGTTCAAACGGTTCCGATTTGATGATGGGCCAGACCGGTTTGACGACGTGCCGAAATCAGCGGGCCAAACGGGCCAAATCGGTTTGTGGCCATGTCTATCGACGAAACTCCATTTATTATCCTACAAATTCTAGTTCTACTTTAAAAAAATTAAGGAACGGTAAAACCGATTAAATTTATTTTTTTTTTTAGAAATTAGAACCGAAATCAGTCTCATACCATGATTCATATGTAAACCAAATCGTATTAAACGGACCGATTCTGGTTCTAGTTTAAAAAAAAATTAAGGAACGGTAAAACTGTATTTCTTTTCTGCTAGAAACTAGAACGGAAAGCAGTTTTGCACAACGATTCATATGTAAACCAAATCGAATTAAACCAACCGTTTCGGTTCGGTTGTGAACATTGATTACAGTTTTTCTAAAATAAACCTATAAGTTAGTCTCATGACTTCATCGACCGCCATAAAACGTCCACGTCACCGCCTAATCCTCCTTCACAAGACCATTTAAGTGGATGACTATTGGCCCGTGAAGTTTACATTACATCCCATCCCCTGACTGTCCCGGTACAGCCGTTATTTAAATACCATCCCAAGGACAAAATCGGAAACTAAAATTTTACACGCGCATCCAGTAGAACATCGACACGTCACTGTCTCATCAATAAAGATAGTTCGCTGGCAAAGGACACCTAGCCTTCCTCTCTCTTCCTTCTGTCTTTCTCTCTCTCTACTAAAGAGGAAGGCAAAAGCAAAACTTACCAGACGCCTCTCCCTCTCTCTTTCTTTCTCCTTGGCTTTGCGCTCTCTCTCTCCCTCTCCGACGATCTGGTACGTTTTTCAGGTCTGATTGTTTATTTTTTGGAAATTTCTTTTTTATCAGTTGATTTTAATTGTATTTGTGTTTGTGTTTTTGATTTTTGCAGGTCTTATCTGATGCAGTTCTGAGCTTAGAGATCGGTGTTAGGAATCGTCTGAAATAACGAATAAGGTTAGAATTCCTGTTTGTGGATTTCGCAGTTACATTGAGTTTGACATGATTTTTTTTTTGGTTTTCTTTTTTAATTTTTGTATGATATTTAGTTGTTAGGATTTTTTCCACTTTATAATAGAAGAAATATGTTTTGTTTGTTTGGATGTATTTTGGATATTTTGGTGACTGATGCTATTTAATTTTGGGAGCAAAAGAAAAAAAAAGAATTTATAGTTATTTTGATTGATTTGTTTAGTTCTGGTGAGATGCATGATTTCGGGTATTTGTGGTATTTCATATGTGTTTATGAATTTACTGCTGTTGATTGATGTTGTGTTGCTATATTTTATATTTGGATTTGATAATTGGAATAGTTTGTATTGTAGTAGATAGATGTGAACTCGCATGTATGGAATTTGTTAATGATTGGTGGTAGTAGATTGACTATATGTCCTGTGGAAACACTTGGTCTCGTTTATCCTTTGATTTCTAATATTTTCCATTTAGTGATGGAAACTGGTCTGTTCTCAGCTGGAAAAAATTAAAATAGAACCCATGACTAGGTTATACATTGTAATTGGGATTTTCATAATAACTCGTTTTGCGTGGAACTTTATTGTAAAATTGACTATTACTCTAGAGATTGAATGTAAAATTTGGAAGGTGGTTTTTCAAAATATTGGTGAAGAGGCAAGTGTCTCATGCAGTATCATGAATATGGATCATACTTTTGAACTAGCTCCTATTACTACTGGAACAACAATCATACGCCACCTGCAGGAACATAAGTCTTTTATCTCCACCTTAATGAGGGTCCAATAATTTCTATCAAAATCGCTTGCTTTCCTTTAGGAACTGAGATAAATGATGTTGAACCATGAAACTAGAGCTACCGTCATTTAGAAACATTAATTAAAGTGCTGATTGGACAGGTTTGGAAACTACTATCATGAATTCTGAAGAAAAAGATAGTCGATGAGTTTTGCGACCTACATTTGAATTCATTGATCGAAGTAAAAGAAGGTAAAGCCTAATCTGCTCACAGCATTTCAAACTAATGGCTCTTCCCACCCTCACATCTATGCCTTCAATTACCCAACTCCCTCAACCAGGCAATAAACCAACAAAAATATTGCCTTACCAAACACATCATCAAAATAGAACCCAGCATGTTGGCAGCAAACCTAATCGTTCTGTTAAACAACAATTTAATAAGCCTATAGACCTTACTATTGCATGGACCTCTTCCATTTCCCGCCATTGCCGAAATGGCAAGTTACCTGAAGCTACCTCACAATTCATTGAAATGCTTCTTTCTGGTGTTGAGCCTAATCACATCACTTTCACAACTCTTTTATCTGGATGTGCAGATTTTCCCTCTGAAGGAAAATCTCTAGGTCCTTTGATTCACTCTTATGCTCGAAAATTAGGATTGGATACCTGTAATGTGATGGTTGGTACTGCACTTGTTGACATGTATGCAAAGTGTGGTTATATAGGACTGGCAAGATTGTGCTTTAACGAGCTCAAGATTAAAAATTCAGTTTCTTGGAACACAATGCTCGATGGGTACATGAGGAATAGTAAGATAGAGCATGCCATCGAGTTTTTTGATAAAATTCCTGCAAGAGATAAAATTTCTTGGACGGTACTCATCGATGGTTTTGTAAAGAAGGGTCTTTTTGAGCAAGGATTGGAATGGTTTAGAGAGATGCAGATTTCAAATGTGGAGCCTGATTATGTAACCATTGTAGCAATTTTGTCTGCATGTGCAAACTTGGGTGCCCTTGGATTAGGATTGTGGACACATCGTTACATTCTGAATGAAGAGTTTAGGGACAATGTTAGGATAAGTAATTCGTTGATTGATATGTACTCTCGTTGTGGTTGTATTGAATTAGCTCGTCAAGTCTTTCAAAAGATGTTGAAGAGGACCGTGGTCTCATGGAACTCCATTATTGTGGGTTTAGCTGCTAATGGGTTTGCTGCGGAAGCTTTAGAGTACTTTGAGTTGATGCAAAAAGAAGGATTCAAACCTGATGGAGTCAGTTTCACTGGTGCACTTACAGCTTGTAGCCATGTTGGCTTGGTGGACCAGGGGCTTAAGTATTTTGATGACATGAAGAGAGTGCACAAATTACCCCCTAGAGTTGAGCATTATGGATGCATAGTTGATCTGTATAGTCGTGCTGGGCGATTAGAAGATGCACTGTGTGTAATTGAAAAAATGTCGGTGAAACCAAATGAGATTGTCGTGGGGTCTTTATTGGCTGCTTGTAGGACTCGAGGGAATGTAGAGTTAGCTGAAAGGTTGATGGAATACCTTGCTGCTTTAGATCCTAGTGTTGACTCCAATTTTGTGCTTTTGGCAAACATATATGCTGCAGTTGGACGATGGGATGGGGCAAGCAAAGTTAGGAGGAAAATGAAGGCCCTTGGTATACAAAAGAATCCAGGGATTAGTTCAATTGAGATTGGTTGTACTGTTCATGAATTTATTGCTGGCGATGAATCCCATGTTGAGATTGGGCATCTTCATGAAATGCTAAAAATTTTGTCTCAAGATCTGACATTATTTGGCTATGTTCCTGAAGCCTCTATAAGTGACTTGTATGGAAGTGACTGAACCATTGGTAGTGCCATTACCACCAACGTCAAGTTATACAAGCAATTTACTTTTTCTTTTTTCTTTTTTGGATTCATCTTAAATGCCCTTTTTAGTTGTTATTTCTGTTTGTTCTCATATTTCTGGGTGTTAATTGCATGATGGGCTGAAGTTTTACTTTATAATTCTGGGTGAATAGTTTTGTCAGGTTTTGTGGAAGAGTTAGTATTGTTTATTTATATATTTATTAGTTTTAGATGTACTCATTGCTCAATGTATATGAATGTGCTGGTGCTGGTGATGTGGGTGCTTCTTTTCTATATATGCACTTCATATGTTTCGATTTGGTGTAGGAAAGGTAAAAGATGGACCACGATGAGACAGGATGCCAAGCTCCTCCAGAACGCCCAATTTTGTGCATTAACAATTGCGGCTTTTTCGGAAGTGCAGCAACAATGAACATGTGTTCAAAGTGCCACAAGGATATGCTGTTGAAGCAGGAGCAGGCCAAGCTTGCAGGAAACCTTGTGAATGGATCCTCGAGCACCACAATGGAACAACCTATTGTTGCCAACACTGTTGAAATTCAGGTCAATACCATAGAGTCTAAGACTGTTTCTGTGCAAGTATCCTGTGGTTCTGGTTTGGGGGAGAGTGTCGAGGAGGCAAAGCCAAAGGAGGGTCCAAGCAGGTGTAACACTTGCAAGAAAAGGGTTGGTTTAACGGGGTTCAAGTGCCGATGTGGCAATCTTTTCTGCTCATCTCATCGCTACTCTGACAAACACAACTGTCCATTTGATTACCGCAATGCTGCCCGTGAGGCTATAGCAAAAGCCAACCCGATCGTGAAGGCAGAGAAGCTTGACAAGATATAGATTTGAATTGGGGGTATTTAATTGTCATTTCTCATATCTTTGAAGCTTCATCTGAGTTGGCCAAGTAATCTCTTATCAAGGTGTCCTTTTGTATTGTTATGTACGGTGGTGGTGGTGGTGGGGGGAGGGGGAAGCAAAAGAAAGAGCGTAGGACATCTCTCTGCAATATAAAGGAAACAGTATATCTTGTGATTGGCGAGAGTTGAGTTTATATGTTGGGATCCAGTGTTTTTAAGTCTAAAATCTGTGCTGGTTTGAATGGACTTTGTTGTGGTTTCATTTGTAATGTGTTGTCATCATGTTTTTTATATTGGCATTTCACTGGTAGGTAGTTCGGAAACATCTGTGCAATTTCTACTCGATAAGTCATCCATTAATGCTAGCTCATGTTCGTAGCTTTGTAAATTTTATTTGTATGGCCTCCATGGTAGTGAGTTTTAGAATTTTCCCCATAATATAGTTCGAATTTTACAAGATGTTACGACCTTTCGTGATAAACACCATCTCATCAACTGGATCCCCCTCGCGAAGAATGCAGCTGCACTTTGTATATAAGACTGGCTTCACACTTTCACATGTTGACACTAATGTTTGCTGATCACAAATTGAGAATAAAGGCACCTAATTGAAGAGTTCATCAAATGTTTTAGTAGTAAGTAGCGGTTGATGAAATTCTGTAGCACTGCAGGAATATAAAGAATTAAGGCTTAAAATGGAACTCACTTTCTTGATTAGAGGCATACAAATATGACATTTTATGTCTCTTCTTAAATATTTAGGAAGACCATTTAAAGGATTTGCCTCCTCCAAATCTGATGTTCGGTGCCGTTTGTACCTCTAGCAATCTGAAATCCTCTTCCTCAGGTCATGAGGAAGAATATTGCGGGACAACCACTGGGATAGTTGCCTCTCAGCTTTCTTTCTAGCATCACCAGGCTTTATAAGAGGTCATGAATGTTTCAGAAATGTGCTCAAGGCGAGGTTATTTGCACGGTGATTGCAACAGTAAAGATCTCCAGAATAACACATGGGGCCCTTACAAACATTATGCCAGCACTTAACTTGGCGTTCAATTGAGAGCAAATACCAAAAGGCTCCAATGATCTGATGTGGTATCACATTTTCTGTTAGTTCATTAGGAAATCCAATTTTCAGTGTGAAAGATTAATCGTTGAGGATGAAATCAAACTCTCATGGAAGGAAAGATTAAATGAAGCTCCAGCAAATGCTGTATCGATTACTAAGCTCGAACTGCTATTTTTACTTGTTTGAATAGAGGATAAGCTCTAAGTAATCTTGGCACGTATTGGCATAGAATGACATACTTCAAGCTATTATTGACCATTACATTATGAGAATGTAAACTGGAATGATGATTAAAAATGCTAACTGATAAAAACGAACAGAGGTTTCCATAAGAATTTCCAAAGCTAGGTCCAAATAAGGGCTGTAAACGAGCTGCGCCCAAGTCAAGCTCAAGCTTGGCTATTTTCAAATGAGACCGAGCTAAAAAATCCTTGCGTATCTCGGCACATTTACAGCCCTAGATGCATATATCAATAGTACATAATGGATGCAAATTACAATAACAATTAATGTAAAACAGCCGTTGTTGTGAGTATTAGTAAGCAAGATAAAGGACATTGATGTGTATATACCTGAGGAAGTGGAATAAATGATAGGACATCAATGATGAAGTTGGAAGTCAGGTATGATCTTCTACTTCTAGCAACAAGGACTGGATCTTCAACTGGTTCCTCTTTGGCGTATTCGCAAGAAGAAGAGCCGATATCAATGACGAAGTCGGATGGTGGGTTTAGGTATCATCTTCTAGCTACTTGGATTGGATCTTCAACAAGTTCACCCCCCTCAGGTACACGAGAAGCAGCAGTAAACCCAGATTGAAATTGAAATAATATGTGTATTACGTAAAATACATAAATAAAGGTGCGCAAAATACAACAAGAATTCCCAAATTTTCAGTCACTCATGTCCAGTAGCTTTGTGAATGCATCTTTTCAGTCACTCATGTCCCGTAGCTTTGTTAATTTTATTTATATGGCTTGGCTTTCATAGCCGTCATTTAGTTGTCATTTTAATCCTGTGTCGTTTGCAGTATCCTATGGTATTCTACTCAGAATCTTTAATTGAAGAAACAAGTTCTTTTCAATAAAACAGCTAGAATAATTTGAATTTTTCGAACGACAGTTAGTTCATGCTCGAAACTGGAACCGAGTTAGTTGATGTTCCAAACTGGAACTGAATCAGAACCGGCAAATTGTAACCGAAACGTCATAAACAGCGAGCTGATTAAGTTCAACGGTAAAATTTTAAGTAGTAGAGGTACAAAACTCTTATTAAACATATCCTAAATGCATTTCGCAATCCAAACATCATACGAACTCTCAAACGGATGGCAATACAACAAAGCTGCATTTTCTGAACTACTTCAAGATTTCCAATTACAACGTGTTTTCTGATTATTGTATGAACTACTAGGAAAGTTAAAAAGATATCAAAATGAGAAAAAATTAGAGGCCAATCCCTTTAGATTCAGCTTCAAGATACTTACATATCCTCTCCATAACATCTCTACCCTTGGCACTATTCTGCAAAAACTTCTCTACACATTTCTGTTCTATCTTCTCTGCCATTGAAGCCAGAGCCAATAATGGTTTGATACTAATGCTTGTCTGCTGCCTACAAATTGTCCATTGATTTGGATTATCTGGGTGTGGATCATACCGGATCTTCTCCTCCACTTCTATGAACTTCTGGAGACTAATGTTGCGGCTAGTGAGCTGCATTGAGCGATTTTGGGCGTCAACTACTGAAGATTCAATGCAGTGGCAGATATCCTGACCTATGATTTTGCGAATGAACCATGGTCCGGGAGCATGAACTGTAACAGCTCGAGTAGTGTAAAGCTTCCCGGATTCACAATCAAGCTTTCTGTTTAGTGTATCAACTTCAAGAATATGGGATAAAATTCGCTTATTTTCAGGCTCAGTAAACTTGCGCCAAGATGCTGAAGTTACTCTGTCCCAAGGGTGTTTATAGACATGTTCTTGATTATATGTTCTTACCATGATGTTTCAAACTTGGTTTTCTGCAATTCAGAAGAAATAAGTTAATACCCATTCAAGCCAATTTGATTCTTTAATTAAAAATTGAAATACATTTTCGAGTGGATAATTGCATATAAACATGATACCCATAATCAAAATACAGAATATTCCTTAAATTAAACAAGAAAACCTTGGCCATCAGTCAAGGCATTATAGTCGAAACCAAAATTGTAATCAATCAGCAGTAGCAATGGAATCCCCAAAAACCCATAATATAAGCTCAATCAAAAGAACTAAGTAAATACCAATTTAAATTAATTTGATTCTATGAAGAAAAGAATTGAATCTTTATACATGTTCAACTGCATAATTGCATATAGATATGTACCCACAATCAAATGCCGAATATTCCTTAAATTAAGAAGGGAAAAAAAAACCTTTCATCATCAGTCAATGCATTATAATTAAAATCAATATAAATTGTAATCAACAAGCAGTTGCAATGGAATCCCCCAAAACCCATTATCTAAGCTCAATTTCATTTCCAAAAGAAATCAAACTTCTCTAACAAAGATATAGAAGAGCAGTATAATGGATGTATTGATCTTATGAGTTTGCTCTATGGGAGAAACACGATTCAATCGAAATTTCAACAAGAAAATCAAAATATAAAGAAACCCAAATTAGGGAATAAGTAAAAGAAGAAATTAAGGTAGAAAAGGACGTACCTTGAAAAGAGAAACAATGAAAAGCTGCTGATACTGAAAACCCTAGAAGAAGAAATCTGTAGGAGGAGAGATCGGAGAAGAACGAAAATTCTTACTTTCGAAGTTAGAAATGTCTGTGTGGTTCTATGGAGTACGTGCTCCGCAATTCTCTTTCCGCGATAGTCGGTGTTTTCCATGTCCTTCACTATTAAATATGTGGTGCTTTTAAGACAATTTTGCCCTTTTAAAAGCTCTCAGAAAAATTGTGATTTTTTATTTTTAAAAAATTAAGAAAATAAGATACTTTTTTTTTACATAAATACACTGTAAATTTTTATATTGAAATTTAATCTAATCAAATAAATTATTTCAAAAGATATAACACCAATTATTATAAGACGTAGAGATCCCGAATTTGATTTTTCCTATATTTAATAATTAATAACCTTATTTATATTTTAAAAAAATAAAATATAAAACATTAAAATTATAAACCAAACATCTAATGATAGAAATGAAGTTCAATATTTTTTAGAATTCTTGAATTAATATTCGAAATAAGTAGGATTTCATTTGATAAGATGGGTATTTTTGGCATACAAAATTTGGTCCATAAACTGACAATCCAAATCTCTGCAGACCCAATTCATAAATCTCCATTCATCGGTCAGTCGAATTCGAACCAGTAGCAGTTAAAAAAAAACCCTATCTTATTTATCTAAACAAAAAAAAAAATTAAAAAAAAAAGAAAAAATTCTTGAACAGTATAGGCCTTCTTCTTCTTCTTCTTCTTCAACTTACCAAAGAAAATAAGACCCTCTAATTCACTTTTAGGGTTATAAATTAAAAATCATCTTCAATTTTCTTTCCTTAATCATTCCACATTGTAAAAACGCCAGGATTCGAACCCTGAACTGAATCACCAGACCAATTACAATACCCACCTGAACCTTGTAAATCATAATCCACCTTAACAAGAGCAACTTCTTCAGCTGATCCAACTGCATTATTTGAACCAGTAGAATTTGAACCAATTCCAAGTCCATTTCCCAAATACCCACCACCACCACCGCTGTAACTTCCACTAGAACTTCCATTATTGTTCTCCATTATCGCCGACGACGAAGAAGAAGAACCCATATTAAATAACCCATGAAGCAAAGCAGGATTGTTTTGGATATAACTATTGTAGAACTGGGGAGTATTTTGGTAATTTGCACTTGCCGAAGATTGCTGGTGCAAATGAAGCTGAGTTTGCAGGTAATTTTGATGATGAAATGAGGCTGTTGCTGCTGCATCTTGTGTATAAATTTCTTGATTCTGTAGAGTTAGTAATGGTTGAGGTTGCTCAAATGGTGATTGCATTAAAGAATAAGGTTGTAGCCTATTAGAACTTGAGCTACCATATTGAAAACTTGATCCAAGGGCTATCATTTCTTCTCTTTTTCTTGATGATTCAATGGCTTGAGCTTCTTTCAACCTTTTCGCTGCTCCTCCTCCGATTGGCAGTGTATTGCTTTCGAGAATGCTTTTAACATCATACCTGCTCATGTCGAAATTTGTCACTGCGTTTAATCCTCTAAATTTGATTGCAGCTATATCATAAGCTTCAGCAGCCTCCTCCTCAGTACCTTAAAACAAAAAGGTCATGACGGTTAGTTCAGAAGGCATAAGCTTTAAAGATATGGCCATGATTGTTAGTTCCGATGCCATAAGCTCTTAAAGTATGGTTGCAACTGTTAGTCCAAATGACATAAATTTGTGAAAGAACATTCTTTAAAGGAACACATAGCCAGACATTTATAAGTAGGTATGAAGAAAAGTTTAAGAAGATATGATTGACTTACTAAAAGTTCCCAAATAAAGATCCTTGTTTCCTGCAACTCTACCAATCCTTGCTTGCCATCTTCCATGTTGGTGATGTCTGCTTAATAATATTGCTAATTAGAGAGATAAAGAGAGAAAAAAAGAAGAGATTATACAATCTAATGCATATTATTAACGTTAATTACCTTGTAACTCCTCTATACATAGAAGCACCTCTTGAGAAGCCACTGCTCTTCCTATAGTTTTATCATGATAAATTCAATAAAATTAACAAACAAAAAAACCCTAATATGGAATTAATCAGAACTTCAAAATTTGAAAGTTACCTTCTAATGGAGGCCACAAATTCTTGTCTCGTCATGTGCTTCATCTCCTCTAGTTCCTTCTCATAATTACTTATCTAAAAAATAAAAATAAAAAACCCAATTTGATTACAAATTAATTAATTTATATGCAAAGTGATTAATATATAAGATTATATAAAACTAATTACTGGAAAATTTGTAGTTGTAGATGTTCCCCAATACTTCAATGCAGCAAGATCATAAGCTCTTGCAGCTTTTTCTTCTTTGTCATACCCACCTGGTCGGACCAAAACATAATTAATTTAATTATAGAGATTAATTAAAATGAAACCAAATTAAATATATTTAGAAAAATAATGGATTACACTCACCTAAGTAGACTGCAAATGATGGATGATAATACATGAAAAATGAAGAGCAAATGTTAGTATTAATTATAATAATTTTCAAAAAAAAAAAAAAAAAAAAAAACTTCATTTATTTACCTTGTCTTCCTTTTCTTGATTGACCTTCTCTTCTACAACTATTATCCCACAAATGAGCTTCATACCTTCCTGTCCATCGATGTCTATACATTTGCCAAACAAATACAATAATATAAGTAATGTCCTAATAATAATTAATTATCTTATTAATCAATCATATTAAACCTCGTTACACCACGATAAATTGAAGTTCTTTGTCCAAAAGTATCCAAAGTCCGCCGAGGCGTGGCAGTTTCGACAGTGTTAGTGCTAGTATCGCCGCTAGTTTCACATGTAGAAGCTTTGCCACCACTAGCACTACCCATAGAGAGTGTTAAAGACTGTAAACTGTTAGCATTTTCTTGAAATTCATAGTTAGTTGTAGAAGCAGCTACAACAGTATTATGATTCATTGGCAAAAGATTATTGCTTTGAAACAAATAATCAGAATCACTATTAGCATGAATTTCATTGAAGGCTACAAGATCTGATTGATTCTCGGATTTGCTCACACCAAGAAAATCTGCAACTTTTGGAACTTCGCTGTTACTTTGGGTGTTTACTAGTCCCCATTCTGTAAAAAAGAAAAGAAATATTTAATGATCCAAAAAAAGAAATGTACAGAAAGAGTCAGAAATATCAGAAAGAGAAAGGTATATATAAGAAAATATAAGTATATACCTTGGGTTTGAAATGGGTTGTCCATTGTTTCTGTGACTAACCCTAATGAGAAGTGTTGAGGATGATTAGAAGAAGCATGGAGATGAGGAGGAAAAGGAGAATGAGTTGGAGAAAGTGGAAAAGAAAGCCAGTTGTTTGAATTCATTGAACCCATATTGTTATATAAAGATAATAAAAGTTATATCTTTTTGTAGATCAATGTTAAATCTCCTGCATGTAACAAAAACCCAGTTTCAGAAAGTAGTTTCTTGGACATAAAGGACTCAAGAAAAAGAAAAAGAAGAAGAAGAAAAAGGTAAGAAGTTAAGGGTTTTATAGATTTAGGGTTTGCATAAGTTAGGATTTTTTTTCCCCCTCTTTCTTCTTCTTCTTCTGTGCCTTAGGTTTTGAAACCTAATAAATGAAGACTGTAATGGTTAAGAAGAGTATGAGAAAGAAAGAATGAAAAGAGTTCTGAAAATGGGTATGAAAAGAACTTAAGTTAAAATGGAAAGCTATGTCCTTTTACACACATAATATGAAGGAAAGATTATTTAGATCAGAAGAAGAAGAAATAACACACAAATCAACCCAAAATGTTCCTTTCTCTAATCTAATGAAACCCTTTTCAAATGGGTCATTATTCTAATTTTTAAAACAGTCTGATCCTAATCACCATTTTCCAACACATGTAAACCAAGTCATTATCATACTATAATTATTTAAAATTACTAACCACTAATTCAAGATTAGTACACAAGTTTATTAAATTAAACACTAATTATTTATCATTTATACAAAAGGAAAAAATCAATTAACACTCTCTCACTCTAAATACTACCATTAAAAATCGATCAGAATTCGGATTAATCGTTATAGAGAAAAAAAAACAAGAATTTAACTTTGATTATACACAAAAAAGACTAGAAATCAAACTTTTTATTATGAAAATTCATAAAGGAATTAGTAACATTGTTATTATTAATTAAGAACAACATGTTAGAGGTCCATTCATCAGACGATGTATTGGGACAAACCCACAATTCCAACTGGAAAAATCCAAATACTATATTGAATTTTATAAACAAAAAAATAAAAAACCCACTTGGGTAGTTCTTGGAACTCTCGTTCTCGTTGAAAGCAATATATGACTCCCCAAAGCCCAGCATTCCCACACTCAGCAAATCATCTCTCAGTCTAAACATCCACCATTCTACGTAAAGTTACCCACCTCTCTCTTTCTCTCTCTTTTATCTTCAATTTATATATATATATGCATTGTATATATATATATATCTATACACTCGCACGATCGAACCCATAAACTATAGAAGATCTTCAATCTTTCAAAGTGGCTTAATTCATCAAAAACCTAATTGTAGATCCCCGAGTCTCCCCTGCATGTGTTAAAGATGCATGTGTACGGATATTTCTTAGTTTAATGTTAAAATCCGACAAATCTAACATTATTATTATTTTTTAAGAATATAAAGAATTGCAATTGTTCAAAATAGGGCCAAATGTTTTTGAATATAATAATACTTAATCAAAAGAAATTCAAAATTAAAAAAAAAAATAAACCCTTTTGATTAATTTTTAATTCGAAGGATTTTATTTGGTTCCCCCAAGTAGAAATCTGTTGACCGCTTAATTGATATTCGTGTCCCGTCAAAAGTTTAAATTTTTACAAAAAATTAAAAAAAAAATAACTGAAATCAGATTAAAATAAAACTTCCTTCTGTCTTATGTACTACGAGAACTAATTTTTTTAATAAATAAAATTAAATTAAACCTTACCCATTGCTTTATATGTACTTCATCTTATTAATGGACTAACCCAACATAAATATATAAAAAATACTTTATCTTATAATATATATTTTGTTCGTATCTACCATAAACATAGAAAATAAAGATTAGACATGTGCATGTAGGGTTTTTTATTTTTTTTTAAAAAAAAAAGAAAGAAGATAATCTGACATTACTTTTAATTATAGAAGGTTCATGAAAAACATATATGTTTCCATTTTGACAGAGTATCTAAGAATCTAATTTACAGAAGAAAAAAAAACTGTAATTAAATCGAAAAAAAATATGAAACAAACAAAAAATCACCTGCCATTGTTGATGATGATGATGATGACACAGTTCTCCTGAAATTCTTGAACATTTTATATATAATTAGTATGATATAATCTTAATTTTATTGTTAATTATAAAAAATATAAGATAAGACTAAGTTGACTGAAATGTACAGCAAGAAGGGAGCAGGGACCCACGTCTCTCGCTTCTTCACCTTCTTCAACCTTTTTTATTTCAATAAACCCTAAAACATTCACAGCCCAAAACCCACTCAAATCAGGTGTGTATCTGTCAAAAGAATTAAGAAAAAACTGAACCAAGAAATGGAAATATAATAACAAGAAAAGGGTTAATTAAAGAAAGAGGAAAGGAACATTATTAGTATTAATTAGTAACTTAATTAATTAATTAGAGAAAGAAAAGAAAGAATCTTCTTCTAACTAAGTTGATCTTGAAAAGAGTGGAGGAAGGAAGAGAGATGAAATGGGGATTAGCCACCGGCCAATTTAATCAGAGGGTTCACGTCGTTTCAGATATTGCGGCCAAATGCAGAGGAATGTGACTGACACGCGTCGGTTACCCATTTTGGCTTTTAGTAATTTGCTTTGCTTTGAAAGTTGAGTTCGAAACCAGAAGGGACCAATTATCCGGTTTGCATGCTTGCACAAAAAAACACAATTTAGAAGCAACTTTGACCATAAATTATACTTTGTATGACCTTTGAATGTGAAATGTGAATGATCCCGGTGCTATTTTCACTTTTATTACTATATTACCCTTCTTTCATTCCTACCCTAATACTCTATTATTACTAGTCTAATCAAACCCTTGATTAAGTTAATATATAGTGCTAAACATTTTAATTTCATTTAATCAAGTGTTAGATTTTACTGTTAGCAAGCCAAAAGTTCATAATTCATCGATGGATACAAAAAAGTCAATTTTTTAAGATTATCTTGAATCTTCTGTTTTCATCGTTAATTTACGAAAAAAAATTAATCTTTTAGATGATTTTTCAGTATACTGGTGACTACACTATCATTGTTTTGTTAAGATTATTGTTTTAGTTTGAGAGTTAACGATAAGAGAAATTTAATTTTGTTTTGCGGTCCGATCAATCATTTTATAATCGGTTAGGAGAAATATATTAAACTACAAGTACAATATTTGTTGAAAAATGAAATGGGTGTTTGGTAAATTATGAGCAAATAGTCAAATATCGAGTAGGGCATATAATTCCTAATGTTGGAGAAGCTTTGTTAAAATCTATATATATGCTTAAATTAGTGTGCAAAACATAAAAAAAATGAAAGGAAAGTAAATTGGAGGAAGGGAAAAGGGCAATTTAGGGCAAAAAGGGTCACGAGAATCCAGAGGAAAGAATTGAGAATTTCCAAGAAGAAGAGGTGGGTGGGAGGAAACGCCGGGAAAGTGCTCGTGTCGCCTCGAAATTAAGCATTTTCAAGAGCAAATTAATTGTTTCTTTTCTTAATTAAACCCTATTAAGTTTAGGGTTAGGGTTGTTAATGCCATTGCCAGCCCAACTACAGTTCAAAAGACCACAATTTATTAATTTAAAATAAGTTATTATTTTTGGAGATAAACGTGTAATTAAATTATTTTATTTATCATTTTCATTAAGAAAAAGTTATCTATATATTAATAAATTACACTTTTTTAATCCTTCGTAAAATATAGAAACATCAATCCAACTATACTCTAATTTATATTTGACAGAAAATTTAAGCTACATATTATAGAATCGTAATCATATACGAGTCAAGAATTTTTATTTTATTTAAAAAATAATAAATATTGTGCAAATTTAAGAATTTTTAGCTCTTCAAAAATCTAGAAATTTGATGCATGGTATAGTATGTTCTTCGCCAAATCTCATGAATTTTACCATATAATTTGATTTGATTTGTAGGTTCATTACACAAAAAAAGAGGAATTAACTTCGACTAATGTGTAAATTAATTATTTAAATTGGGAATTATTATAGCAAAAAATACTGCTAGGAATTTCAATATTTTTGTCAATTTATTTATTTCAATTATATTTCTTTTGCTATTTGAATTTGAAAAATATTACAATATTTAAAGAAATAATTCAAAAAAATTAAGTAAGTATTAAAATTATGTTTTTACAGTTTTAATTATTATCTAAGTTATGTAAGATCCAAGATAAAAAATAATTAAATAAACAAATCTATTAAGAGTCTTAAACGTACAATTTCCCCCCTAAAACAGTTTGATTAGTGTTTGCTTAAACATCAATAATTTTTTGTTAATATTACTATTTCATCTCTAAATTTTGGCTAGTTTTATAATTTCATCCCTGAATTTTAACTAATATTAATCAAGAGATTTATTTTGTACAAAAGAACTAAATAGTAATATTGGTCAAAACTTAAGACTAAATAATAATTTTCCTTAATTTAATCTAAACATTTTTATTTTGTTTTATTTGGAGAAAAAATAATAATAATTCATATTCAATGAATGAATGTCCAAAATGGTAAATTTAAGTTTCAAGAATTTCTACATTTTAACGAGTGACTTAACCTCGACAATCTCGTAAAAGGAGTTGCTTGTAATTTTTCAATTTGGATACGTAAATTTATAGTTTATATTTTTTTAACAAACAATCTAATTGTTAGATTAATTAATTAATTTAATTAGTTAATTAATAGAAGGTTTATAGGGCATGTGCATGGCATTATCTTGTTTTAAGCAAATGAGATGAAATAATAATAATAATAATTAATTAATTAATTAAGCTTAAACAATTTAATTAGTATTATTCTTTAAAAAAACAATTTAATTACTATAAGGATCCATCATAGATTTTGACTTTCTACATTGGTTGATTCAAATGGGATTTTTGCCATCTTAATCTTAACGTTCGGATCTTTACGTGAAGGATTTGATTTATGGTACCCATATGTTTATGAGCTAAACAACTAACCTTAATCATTTTATGAAGCTTATAATCTATGCTATACAGCCATACCATCGGAATAGAACTGAGCGTCTGGAGGCACAACTATTCAGATGATTAAACTAATTAATATTATTAACATTAAAACCAATAATCCTTAATGATTTTAATTGTTTACAAACAAATTATTATTATTTGAAGGTCTGCTCCATAAAATTTATTTGAAATCACTCAAAATATTAACTATTTGAGCTCAAAGTTAAGCACTAAGCTCAAACGTTCGAATGCCTGACTTATCTAACTTATTCACAAATTTAGCTAATCAAAGTTGTTTAATATGTTAATACTAATGACACTTATATAATTAATCTTTTTTCATTAATTTTGTATAATTAATTCTAATTGGATTACCCTCTTAACTGTTATTAAAAATTATAAAAATATATTAAAAAATAGCTTAATGCTAAATACACAAAATAAAAGAAAAAAATCAAACACTATAAACTAATTTTTAGTTAAAATTCTTTTATGAAGTTTTTAATTAAAAAGTTATTATCAAATATGGACCTTAATTCCTAATTGATATTATAATTTTCCATTTCATAATAGTCCTTCGGGTTTGGGCTAAAAATGACTTGGCATTATGAGCTCAATTTTCTGGCCCATTGGATTTCCTTATAGCCATTGATGGGCTACGATTTAAGTATTCTCGAAAAGACGAGCCCATAAATTAGCAACCTTAATCAGTAATTAAGGATTTTCTTCAACTAATAATGGGAGTACGAGTACCTTACTTTCCTTGGTGCGTTTGGGTTCTAAGAAAAAGTAGGATTCCAGGAATTAAAATTCTAACCTATACCAACTAATCATATACAATTATTAAAGTATAGTTTCATCATTTAAAGTAATAAAAATACACATATTGCAGAAAATTATATCTTCATAATAAAAATATATAATTCTAGAAACAATTGGCAATCTGTGAAAATGGTACATTTGCAATGATAATATAATTGAATTCCTTCATTTCATCAATGTCTACACCAATCATTTTTAATTATTAAATACACACTCAGAAGAATATATGTTTGCTGGCCTCCATTACAATATATTGAGTTATTTTAGAAAATATATATTATTTTTTTAATTACATATAAAATATGTATTATATGTTTTATGGCCCTTTAATTTCATTTTAATTTTAAAAAAAAAAATATATATTTAATCTTAAGAATATAATTTTATTTTAAAAAAATTTCATGTTTTTATATTTATTATAGAGAGATAGATTTTCAATAATTATTTTTTCTTGGCATTATGCTTAAAATTTCAATCCTTAATGCTATAATAAATACTAGTATATATATATATATATATATATTCATTTTTAATTATATAAAAAATCTCTTATTTTCAACTATATTCAAAATAATTAACCATCAAAGTTATAACTATTTTTTATAAGAAAAACCTTTATAAATTATTAATTAAGATTATGTTTGTGGACACAACCTTTGAAATAATTTATATTTTTGTGGTTCATCAACTTGAGTTATAAAGATAAACTAAGAAGTTAATAAAAGCAACTTTAATTAATTAACATAATTAAATTTTCTAATTTACTGTAGTATTTTTATTAATATAGACAAATTAATAATAAATTAAATAGCAGTATGAGCTATATTGTAAAAATATTCTTTTTATGAACTATATTAGTGTTAATAATTTATTTGGCAGAAATCAAATTCAAAATTTTCATATTTTATCATAATAACGTGATTGACATGAATTGAAATCGAGATTAGGGCTGAGCAAATCGGTTAAACAAATCGAACCGGTCGGTTTTCGATTAACTGTATACACTAAATGAGTAACCGAAACTGAAAATGAATTTTTTTCTAACTAAATACACTAAATGAGTAATCGAAACTGAAAATGAATTTTTTTCGGTTAAAAGAAAATCGAAACCGAAAATTAAACTAAATAACTGATTGGTTAGCTAAATTTTTGAAAATCCGTTATGAAAGACTGTGCAAATCGGTTCATCGAATCGAAGCAGAAAGAAGAAAGAGAGTAGAAAAAAAAAAAAATTTCTAAAACGACAATTAACCGAAATAATCGAAAATTTCAGAAATGATAATCGAATCACATAAAAAATAAAAAAACCAATCCGATCACATTTTGATTTACAACATATTTTCCTTTGATTGAGTAAAAATAAAAAAAAAATTAAAATTAAAAACATATATAAAAACAATTTTTTTTTTCTTTTTAATGGTGAAATAATAATGGCCGACAAGAGCATCATCAAAGTTTATAAACCTTTTTCCTTTAAAGTACATTTGTTCCTAACTTTGACATGGGTGGAGGAATATGAAATTATAATTAATAATTTTTTTTAATTATTTTTCTTTAAAATAAAATAAAAAATAATTCTTCTACTTTGAGCTTAGGTGGAAGCTTACATTTTCTCCAACCAAATGATGGCAGACAATAACACATTTTATGAAACTTCAAAAAGTATTATAAGGGGTTTTTAATATTTTAATTTAATTTAATTAAAATTTAAATTAATTTTTTTTTTTTAAAAAAAATAGTCTTATGTGGGGTTATTATGTTTCCAACATAGGCCCAATACACACATAAAATAAAATAGTGTTAAAGATTTTGTGTAACCTAAAGTTGGAATTAATGGGGTTTTATTTTAGGTATGTGCCAAATTTTAAACCTCATTAATAATTAGTTAAGTATCCTTTTTACATGTGATTTATGGATTAAGAAAGTGATTAAATCACTTATTATAGTTTTTTTTAAATGCTATTTTATTTAACTAAATTATGTAATTTTTCTTTTAACATAATTATAAAATTACACACCCAAATAACGAATAATTGATATAATAATCGATTTTAAAAGGTTTTTTATTAACCAATTAGTTAATTACCTTGTCATTCTTATAAATCTTTTTTTATTATAGTATATATTTGTTTATTGTGAGATTATATAATTAAATAAAAAAAATAAGGGGGAATTAATACAAGCATTTTACTCCAAGTTAGCTATGATATAATATAATAATAGAAGAATAAGCTATCTTCCACTTATTTGCTTTAGGAGAATTTGACAAAGAATATATACCAACCCAATTTGATATATTTAATTATTATGTTTATAATCAAGATTAAGAATGAGTCTATAATAAGGTTAATTAAACATTAAAATAAAGTTTTTTTTTATTTATTTTACAAAAATTATCTATATATGTCACATCACCAACCTAAGTAAAGGGGATTAATTGATTATTACCAGCAAGAAGATCTTTTAGGCTAAGAAAACCAAACATACCAAATCATGTAATAAGATATTATTTTTTTAAAACACATAATTTAATTAAAATTAATCTAGTTTTAAATTACACGAAAAATAAGTTTTGTTGTCACATTGAAACGCTTATGTTTGAGTTTATTTATAATTAATTTTAATTAATAAATAATTAAATAAATAAACATGATTTCCCATGATGTTATTAGAAGAAAAAGTAGTTGAAATTATAGAGAATAATTAATGAAACGTGTAAGCTCATAGGTATATAATGCCATACACGTGAGGAAGCACTAATCAATGATGTGATATTTGCTTTCAGTTTCTAATTTGGACGATAATATAAAAATAACTGTTATAATTATATGGACAAGAAAATATATTTTTTCCTTAGAAAAAAATTCTCATAAACGTTTAAAGAGAATTTGACATTAATTTATATACTGCTATAAGTTCGTATAGTTTTCGAACTTTGAAAAAAAAAATAATAATTTATTAAGTTCATATGATTATACGAACTATTAAAATTCACAAATACAACATAGTGTTCACATTTAAAATTTTAATTATTTTTTTATTTAAACCATACAAATATATTTTTAATCGGCATTTATAATCTAAATGTGCATTAAAATTAATCAGATTTAACCAGAACCGTAAAATTAATGACAATTCATGGGTAAAATTGGGAAAAAAAAAAGAAATCCTAGTACTAGGCATGCTTTGAAGTATTGATAAAGACAAAATTCTCAATCCCTTTCTTCTTTTTAATTTCTCCTTCTTTCTATGGTTTTATGTGCATGAATTTCCTTATTTAATATATAGTTTAAAAATATATTAAAGTGTCACTAATTGCAAAGTTACAATTTCAAGAAATTCTCTACAAATATATACTACTTGTTTAAGGTATTTTATAATTAAATGGTAAGTTATGCTTATCGTATCTCTTGAGCTCCTCAAACCCTTGTTAACTACATAATTAGCATTGATAATTATTGTGATTAGTAATCCAACCTCTTATAGTAATGAAAAATTTTTGATTTCAATAACCGGGTAGTAATAAATATAAATTCGTTGCTTATTTACTTACGACACATTTAACGACCAAACGAGTACGAACATGCTGTATATGAATATAATGACAAAAAAATTATCTCACATTATTAACAAACACTATTGGCCTTGTCATAAATGGACCTATATGTTATTGATTAAAAAATGTATACATATATATATTGGGATTTAAGGCCTTCAAATGAGCATACAAGTAGGACCATAGCCAAAAACCATACTTGTGAATTGTATCAATCCACATTAATAGCAACATGTGAATGGCCAATATCATGATCTTACTATACAGATTTCCAATGTCAAATCCTACCTTACCACATAGGAGAAATTTAATTTCTGTCTTTTAATATTTTTTTTTAAAAAAAATGATAAATATTATTATTTTCAATAGAAATCATTCAATAAAATTAAATTATATTACAATATTTTTCTTGTAATTTACAATTTAATATTACATATATTTTAATTAAAAAAAATATTAAAACCCGAGTGTCAAAATTCAATTGTTATATTTATTAAAATGCAAATGTCTCGACTTATTCAGGTTTGGACTTATAGATTATTTTTGTTCGTTTTCTTGCTAAATGGTTTTTTGTGGAATTTAAATAATTTTTGGCAGAAATAAAATAAAGAAAATGCATTAATAATTTAAGAAAATCAATTAATTTAATATAATTAACCCAAAAATCAGAAAAAACCTGAAGTATTATGGAAGATTTGGTGAGCAATAGGTGAATCAAACCATATCTAATTAAGTAATTATCATTGACAATAATAATTAATTAAAGTATAAACCAAATATAATTAGATTTTGGTAGGTGATGTAATCAAAGGTTTGATCCAACAGCATTACCTAACATGAACCCAATTCACCATATAAATTTTTAGAATTAATATAAGTAAATGATTTAACTAATTAATTAGATTTTTAAACTAATCTCCACTTTAATTAACACTTCTCTTTATTTATAACAGCTTCTTCCACTTTATATATAGTGTTAATTAGATCTCGCAAATCAAATATTTGTTGTTTAATCTATCTATGTTTTCTAAAAGTGTTTATGATTATGTCTGCAGTACACGTGACAGAAGATAACTAGCCTTCGTTTCATAAGGGAAAAATTAATTAATGGTCTAAGTAATTTTGATTAATTAACAGTTTAAATAACTATTGTTGGACGCTAATTAAGAGGATGATGATATTATAAATAATAAAAAATGGATTAAAATTATAATCACGATTAGTTATGATTAATTAATTTGTGTTGTTAATAATCATTTTAACTTATCAATTTGCTAGAAGTAGAAGCTAATATACCTATAAATTAAAAAATAGTTAAGACAATGGACCGTTTCCTTAATTTCTGCATTTTTATTCATAAAAACGTTGTATAATGCAATGCACATGGGAGCTTAATAATCCAAACTTATGAAGAATCAAATTAAACAAATAATTAGGAATTGAAGAAATAAGTAAATTATTAATAAATATCGAATAAATAATAATAATAATAATAATAAAAATAATCAAATTTTTAAAAAAAAATGAGAATATATATCTTACAAGCCACAACATTCCAACAACAAAAAATACCCTACCTTAGCTTAATCCTTAATTAACAAGAACGTACGATCAAATTCTTCCCTTAGATTATGGAAAACCCATGTGATAATCCTATCCTATATATATAATTTTAATTTTATTTATTCGTTTAATTAATTATTATTGTTTTATTTTGCTCTATGCAATTTGTAATTTTGGATTTTGCTTTAATTACTGTTTACACGTGTGTGTGTTAATTACTTAATTAATTTCTCTATTAATTCCTTTGCCTTTTTTTATTTATTTTTATTTTATATATATATTTTCTTAAAAAAAAAAAAAAAGATCCTCCTTACTTTAACTAACAACTCATTACACTTAAGACCATATGCATACCATTAAGTAATATTACTACTGTATATTACAAGCAGCAATAATAAGTATATCACAGCCCAAATTGGGTTGGTTTACTATAAAGTTATTCTTTGAATTATTGAATGGTTATTATTTATTCTAAGGAATTTGTTCTATATGGAATAATAATAATAATATTATATAAATTCTTGAAGCATTTTATATTCTTTTAATAATAATAATAATAATAATAATAATAATAATAATAATAATAATAATAATAATAATAATATTAATAATAATAATAATAATAATAATAATAATAAAGAGCACAAACACATTGTTTAAATAAATAAAAATTATTTATTTATTTCTAGTTCTTCATGCTAAAATTAATGAATTTTAGATAAAATGAATCATAATAATCCCAAATAAACTAAGCCTAAAATTTCGGCTTTTTTGAACTTTGACAAATTAATTAATCGTTTTAAAACGGTATTTTTCTGTTTTATTTATATCAAAAATGGTTAATTTTTTTTATTTGACTTTAATTTTTAGGTATATTCTATTTTTATTGATTTCAAGTAAATAATTATAAATATACAAATTGATAATTCATATATTTAAATATAATAATGAATAATAAAAAAAATTAAAGTGAATAAAAAATCTGTATTTTCTATATATAAATGAAACGGAAAAAAGAAAAAAGAATATTATATGACAAAAAAAACCGAAAAACAGATTTATATGACAGCCTTTATAAAATGCCAAAACGCAACACACTCTCTCTCCAAGCCTTCACTCCCTTTTTTCTCTCGAATTCCTCTCCCTCCGTTTTACTCTCTCAAAAATGGAGACATCGCCACCGCTAAAACCACCGCACCTTCCCCCAAAACAACATGAACACGACCAGGACTCCGATTTCGACAACCTACGAGCTATCAAAGTCATAGGAAAAGGAGCTATGGGAACAGTTTTTTTAGTTCACGACAGAACATCAGACCCTATGGCTCGAAATCCATATGCCCTCAAAGTCGTCGAGAAATCAACTCTTCATACGAAATTCGAGGCTGACCGCCGTGCAAGGTGGGAGATCTCGGTTTTGTCCAAGCTTTCCGGTCAGAATAGCCATCCGTTTCTTCCTCATTTAATATCTTCCATTGAAACTTCTGAATTTATTGCTTGGTCTGTTCCTTTTTGTTCCGGTGGTGATCTTAATGTGCTAAGACATCGTCAAAATGATCGCGTTTTCTCTCCGGCAGTGGTCCGATTTTATCTAGCTGAGATTGTTTGCGCCATCGAACATCTTCACGAAATGGGAATTGTTTACAGAGACTTGAAGCCTGAAAATATTCTCATACAACAATCTGGTCACGTGACTCTCACGGACTTCGACCTTTCTCGTACGTTAACAAAACCAACAGTTAAAACAATTCTTTCTTCTTCTCCCGACCAAAAACACGAACCAGTTAACGTTCAACCTGTCCGTTTGAAGAAATACCATAATAACCGATTTCACCGGCGGAATTTAACTCGTTGGCTTCCTGTCCTTCCTAATGTTAACGATAAAACAGGTTTGAAAAAGACCAAATCCGCCCGAGTTAGCCCAGTAAGTCGCCGGAAGCTCAGTTTCAATAACGGAGAACGTTCTAACTCGTTTGTCGGCACAGAAGAATATGTCTCGCCGGAGGTTGTGCTAGGTGACGGACATGAATTTTCTGTTGATTGGTGGGCCCTAGGAATTCTCACTTACGAGATGTTGTATGGAACTACGCCGTTTAAAGGGAATAACCGAAAAGAAACGTTTCGGAACATTTTAATGAAGAAACCTGAATTCATAGGGAAGCGAAACGAGTTGATGGATTTGATCGAACGGTTATTAGAGAAAGACCCAACTAAAAGGCTGGGGTATCAACGTGGCGCGTGTGAGATCAAAGAGCATTTGTTCTTCAAAGGTGTTAGGTGGGACCTACTAACGGAAGTATCACGACCACCGTACATTCCAGCTAAAGACGACAGTAACCGGACCGAAAAAGTAAATGAAGGAGGCGGGATGGATATTAGGGAGTACTTCCAGAATTTAAGAGCGCCGCCGTCTCTTCCTCCGTCGCCGTTACCTTCACCGTCTTCAGACCACCATAAAAAGATGTCGCTAACGGAGTTCTAACTGCACGTGTTGCAGTTTGGCACGTGTAAGAGTTAGTTAGTCAATTGTTCGTATAATTCTTTTTTTTAATACACATTAATATCACTGTATCTTCTGTGTACATAATATTAACAAGAACAATAATGGGTAGAACGTGAAAATTGGCTGTAGTGGAAAAAAATATTAATGGTTATTAAAAAAAAAAAAGCTACAAATAGATTAGATTCTATTTTTGTGATTTTAATTTTATTTTGTTTTTAAAAATAATTATAATTTGAGCAGATATACAAGAGCAATCTGGAAGAAAAAATAATTTGAGTATCATTATAATACTTTCTTCAAGACGAGTACTCGAAAGTAAAAAGTTTCGAGCTGTTTGCGAGCTTATTTAACGAGCTATTCGTAAGCTTATCAAGCGAATAGCTCTTGAGCCTATTAAACGAACTACTCGTGAGTTTTTTTTATACGAGCTGTTCACAAGCCTATTAGACGAGTTATTCGAGAGTTTTTTAAACGAGCTGTTCGCGAGCCGATTAAACGAGCTACTCGCGAGCTAACTGTTCGGCTTGAACTCGACTCAAGCTCGGATCGTTTATTATCGATCCGAGCCTTGAGTCGAGCTTTTATCGAGCGAACACTAGCCGCTTTGCAGCCCTACTTTCTTAAAATTGAAGTATATATAAAAAAGCATAATAACCGTAAGTAAAATTAATACTGTAAATAAAATTAGCAATTAGAATAATTATTTTTTTTAACAGGAATAATTGTTGTTATTTGTTAAAAAAAATACACAACCTTAATATTTTACAATTTTATGTAATTTAATTAAAAATTAAAAGTTATTATTCTTGTAAATACAAGAAATTAAATTATAAAGTTTAAAAATTATTATTATTTATTATTAATGTGGTGTGGGACCTTAGATTTCTTTGTTGACAACTAGTGTAAAAGGGTTGCTTGTTGGTAGACTGCATCTTTTTAAGAGGTTATAATTATAAAGTTTGTGAATAATTTACGAATTTCAACATTAAAAAGTTTAAACTTCAAATGATTACCAGACAAAATGTTCTTAAATTACGGGTTTATTGCCCTCTCCATCTTTTTTAATCTTGCTTCCCATAATAATAATAATAATTAAACAGCTTTCCCTCCATTTTTATATGATATATATGCAATTTACAAATTATAATTACAATATATTTATATTAAAAATAAGAAATATAATATTAAATACTTGGGAATGAATATTTTTATTTATATTGATTGGTTAAAAAATTGTATATCATTTTTGACCTTTTTAACGTAAATTTGTTTATAAAAAGTTAATCTTATAAATTTTAAATATTTTATAAATATTTATTAAAAACAGGTAACGCGTAATTCTAATAAATGTTTTATGGTAGAAAATGAAGTCTGTTCACCTTGTAATGAAATGCTATTTCATTTAAATAAAAGAAAAAAAAATAATTTAACAAACTAAGTAAATAAACTTTTATTATAAAATTTTGGTGCATAAACTAATACATAAAAATCAGAAGCTGACATGAGTACAACAACAAGCATTCTTAACAGTTGTAAGACATTTAGAATCTTTACCATTGCCATAATAAGCAGCACAAAGTGAATAACAATCTGCAGAAGTGCATTGATTTGTAGTATAATGAACATGACCAAAGCAACTATCGTCGTCTGGTTTGATTTCGATGCTATCAGCTGGTTCGAAAAAGTTAAATAAAACAAAAACTAGTGAATAAACGCGAGCGATTAATATAAAATTAAAATAATTAGAAATAGAAATATAAATATTTACCAGTTAGTAACAGTAGAGACATAGCAAACATGAAAAAAAGGATTTGAGCTTTCATCTTGACAGAAATAGAACAAGTAATATATGTGTCTTTGTTATGATGAAATGGTAGTATTAACTTGAATATATATATAGAGAGGCAGTGAATCATTTATGGAAAATTGTAAATCTTAATTTGGTAATTAATTAGTATATAAGATATTTTTAGTCCTTGTATGGCTAGTTTAACTTTGATTCCGTTATTAATTAATTAATTTCCATATATAATTATAAATAGTAATTAATGAATTTCTATATAAATATCATTCGTTTGAAATATATATATATATATATATATATATATATATATATATATATATATATATATATTTATTTATATATATTCAAACAATGAAAAGCTGCTGATACTGAAAACCCTAGAAGAAGAAATCTGTAGGAGGAGAGATCGGAGAAGAACGAAAATTCTTATTTTCGAAGATAGAAATGTCTGTGTGGTTCTATGAAATACATGCTCCGCAATTCTCTTTTCGCGATAGTCATTCAATAACTATATTTTTAGACATTCAATAACTCAAACGAAGTATATTATTTTGTATTTATATAAATATTAAAAATGAATAAATCGTGACTCAATCTAAGTTATGAACGAATGAGGTGAATGAAATTTATGGATAGAACATATTTTTGACAAAATATAGGGACTAATGTGTAAAGAAAGGAAAAGGGGAAAAAATTGGAAAAGTTACTTATCTTTAAGAGGAAAGTAAAAGAAAAAAAAAAAAAAAAAAAAAACTTGCTTTTTGCTTTTTTATATGGATTATTTAATTTCAAAAATAATGTTAGCTTTTTAGTAAGCTTTAACTTAGGATTTGAGAAACATTATTAATAGAATAAGAGTTTCACATATATTATTTTTTCTAATTATAAAAAAATAAAATTAAAGTTTGAATTGAATTATTCATTTCTTAATTATTATTAATCAACAATATTTTTTTAAGAGTAATCAACAATTATAATGTTTAATTTAATTAATTAATGATATATATAGTTAATAAATCCAAGTATTTATCTACACAACAAAGGGCGGTTGTTGTTCAATAATTATTATAAACTTAGGCAAAAAAATAAAGGGAGAACATGAAGGTGTAGGGTCATAAGGTCTACCTCTGTTTAGACACTACTGCAAACTTCATTGCTACAAATGCAATCAACCCCTCTTCAAGCTACTCCAAACAACTGGACTTATCATCTTTACTCGATGTTTCGGAAACGGTTTTTGAAGTATTTGTTTTTAATATACGTTATAAGTGTAATTTTATTTTATTAATTGTTGATATACGTAATATTTCATCCTACACTATTATAGAAAATATTAAAAACTCACTTTATAAGATTACGTAACGTATCATCCATCTTATTTACAGTTAATTCACCATTGTACTCAAAATCTACTTATTAAATTGAGTTATAATTCATCCCAACTTACAAAAACAATCAAATACGTAATATTTCGTTACTATTTATAATTATATATGGAAATTAATTAATTAATAACGGAATCAAAGTTAAACTAGCCATATAAAGATTAAAAATATCTTATATACTAATTAATTGCCAAATTAAGATTTACAATTTTCCATAAATGATTCACTGCCTCTCTATATATATTCAAGTCAATACTACCATTTCATCATAACAAAAACACATATACTACTTGTTCTATTTCTGTCAAGATGAAAGCTCAAATCATTTTTTTCATGTTTGCTATGTCTCTACTGTTGCTAACTGGTAATATTTATATTCCTAATACTAATTATTTTAATCTTATATTAATCGCTCGCGTTTATTTACTAATTTTTGTTTTATTTAACTTTTTCAAACCAGCTGATAGCAGCGAAATCAAACCAGACGACGATAGTTGCATCGGTCATGTTCATTATACTACAAATCAATGCACTTCTGCAGATTGTTATTCACTTTGTGCTTCTTATTATGGTAATGGTAAAGATTCTAAATGTCTTACGACGGTTAAGAATGCTTGTTGCTGTACCCATGTCGGATTCTAATTTTTATGTATTAGTTTGTGCACCAAAATTTCATAATAAAAGTTTATTCACTTAGTTTGTTAAATTAATTGTTTTTTCTTTCTATATTTTATCTTTTCTTTATGAGATTTACGTAACGTTTTATTCATCTTATTTACAATTAATTCACCAATATACTCAAAACCTACATATTAAATTGGGTTATAATTCATCCCAACTTACAAAAACAATCAAATCGATACTAGAATAACTAAGTATTACATATACACTCTAAACCCACTTTATAAAATTACGTAACATTTTATCCCAACTTTTTAAAACAACTAAATCGATACTAAAACAACTAATTTTACGTAATATGCTCAAGACCCATCTCCCATTTATTGAAAAAATTGAAATTACTAAGAAGTGAAAATGGTGGGTGCAAGGCATAAGAAGGGCCTTCGAATTGTCGGGTAATTTAGGACTAGAAGTTGAAATAAGTTTGTAGTGAATAGAACACAAATGGTCCTAAAAACCCAAATGGGTATTTGTCACGTACACATCTATATATGCATGACTAAGTTTAACAGATAAATCTTTGGAATTTTTCAATTAAATTAGGATTTGGTCCCTATAAAATATTAAGTCATGAGTATGTGCCCTTAATTATTTTTGACCTTCTTTTTGAAGGGTATGGACTTAATTAATTTAGTCTAATTACCTTTGACTAGATACTCAAAAATGGAATCTAATATACCAACGAAGAAGAAGAACTCATGCAGATTCTTATTTATTTTGTATTTATGATATATTAATTCACAAGATTAAATAATAAAAATAAAGGCTTTATTTATGGTCAGTTAAATTAAAGCTTCATTTGGGCTTTCAATGAATAGATCTCTAAGTAGCTTTTAAGTTTTCATGTTAAGAAAACTTTTGAGTTTTGACGAAAAATCAAAACTACTTATAAGTTTCTTTTTCAAAGATTATCAGTAAAACTTTTGTGACTTTTATATATATATATATATGGTCGGTTGAAAAGCACTGATTCGAAGGTAAGAATGTATATAAATTTTATAATTATTTTAGACATTAGAGTTTTAATTTTTTTATAAAATGTTATTTTAATTTTAAAAATTACTTTCATTTAAAGCATGCGGGGAAAAGAAAAATCTAAAGTTCAAACGGACAGTAGGCACGGGAAGCTGTTGCCTCACTAAACGGTGTCGTTTTGATTCATTTGCATCAAGGATTAAACTAAAATTTGTCATGATTTGTTTACATCCTTTTACAATGTTCAGAGACTTTTTAGTAATTATCTGTCATCTTGTTTACGTCCTATTCGCTTCTCGATGCCATAATCACTCCTGCAAGTACATCTCTCATTTTCAATGCAATCCAAACAACAAAATATCAATATTCAAATCTTCAAATTCCCTTCAGAAGCAGCTGGACTTCCAGAAGATTGTTATACTATTATTTTGTACGAAAATCCTATAGAAATTATCGATGAGTTTGAAAAAGCTACAGTTTTGTTTTAAGATTGGATTTCACGCGGCGTAGCGAACTTGCTTTTAATTTGGAAACAACGGTGGCGGTGATATGGGTTTCATATAAGAGAGAAAATGTTTTTTTTATCAAAATTTCATTTTAGTCCCTTTAATTTAACTTATTCCGTGGAGACCTACCAAAATCACATCTTATTACGAAATAAACATACAATCCATTTTTTAACATTAGAACAACGTTGTTTTGCTAGCGACAAAACTGTTTCACGCGTCTACCATTTAGAGGCTAAAAATTATAACTACTTAATTAAAGGGCTAAAAGTTATATAGATGCAAAAGATGTTATTACCCAATTAAATAGAAACAAATATTAATATCTTTCATATATATATATATATATATATATATATATATATATATATATATATATATATATGGAATTAGAATCCTTCAATTATAAAAAAACAAAACGACATACCAAATATTTCATTCGTTACTATTTATAACTATATATTAAAATTAATTAATTAATAACGGAATTAAAGTTAAACTAGCCATATAAAGACTAAAACTATCTTATATATTAATTAATTGCTAAATTAAGATTTACAATTTTCCATAAATGATTCACTGTCTCTCTATATATATTCAAGTCAATACTACCATTTCATCATAACAAAAACACATATATTACTTGTTCTATTTTATCAAGATGAAAGCTCAAATCCTTTTTTTCATGTTTGCTATGTCTCTAATGTTGCTAACCGGTAAATATTTATATTCCTATTTCTAATTATTTTAATTTTATATTAATCGCTCGCGTTTATTTACTAGTTTTTGTTTTATTTAACTTTTTTTGAACCAGCTGATAGCAGCGAAATCAAACCAGACGACGATAGTTGCATCGGTCATGTTCATTATACTACAAATCAATGCACTTCTGCAGATTGTTATTCGCTTTGTGCTTCTTATTATGGCAATGGTAAAGATTCTAAATGTCTTACGACGGTTAAGAATGCTTGTTGCTGTACTCATGTCGGATTCTGATTTTTATGTATTAGTTTGTGCACCAAAATTTCATAATAAAAGTTCATTTACTTAGTTTGTTAAATTATTTTTTTTTTTCTTTCTATATTTTATCTTTTCTTTATAAAATTACGTAACATTTTATTCATTTTATTTACAATTAATTCACCAATATACACAAAACCTACTTATTAAACTGGGTTATAATTCATCCCAACTTACAAAAACAATTAAATCGATAACTGGGTTATAATTCATCCCAACTTACAAAAACAATTAAATCGATACTAGAATGACTAAGTATTACATATACACTCTAAACCCACTTTATAAACTTACGTAACATTTTATTCTAACTTTTTAAAACAACTAAATCGATATTAAAACAACTAATTTTGCATAATATGCTTATAACCCATCTCTCATTTCTTGAAAAAATGAAATTACTAAGAAGTGAAAATGGTGGGTGCAAGGCATAAAAAGGGCCTTCGAATTGTCGGGAAAATGGTTATTTGTCACGTACACTGTACACTTCTATATATGCATGGCTAAGTTTAACAGTTAAATCTTTGGAATTTTTCAATTAAATTAGGATTTGGTCTTAAAAAACCTTATAATAATAATTTGGTCTCCCTATAAATATAGGATAATGAAAATATTAAGTCATGAAGTAAGTAAGTCATGAGTATGTGCCCTTAATTATTTTTGACCTTCTTTTTGAATGAATTAAAGCTTCATTTGAACTTTGAATGAATGGATCTCTAAGTAGCTTTTAAGTTTTCATGTTAAGATTATCAGCAAAACTTTATGTATATATATATCGGTTGAAAAGCACTTATTTGAAGGTAAAAATGTATATAAATATTATGATTATTTAGACATTAGAGTTTTTAATTTTTTTTTTATAAAATGTTATTTTAATTTTAAAAATTACTTTCACCTTAAAGCATGCGGGGAAAAGAAAAATCTGAAGTTCAAACGGACAGTAGGTGCGAGAAGCTGTTGCCTCACTAAACGGTGTCGTTTTGATTTGTTTACATCAAGGATTAAACTAAAATTTGTCATGGTTTGTTTGCATCCTTTTACAATGTTTAGGGACCTTTTAGTAATTATCTATCCTATTCTTCCTTGGGCAAAGAAAACTACCGCCGTAGACCCTAGATTTTCTTTGATTACATCCTTCGGAGAAAACCCAGTTGAATCCTAATTGCAGTAGAGCAAAATATTTGTTGTTCCAATAATTAATTAAATATCAAGTCTATTGCTCAGTTGTTCTTAAAAAAACCCTTATTCAAATTTTCAAATTCCCTTCAGAAGCAACTGGACTTCCAGAAGATTGTTATGCTATTATTTTGTACGAGAATCCTATAGAAATTATCGATGAGTTTGAAAAAGCTACAGTTTTGTTTTAAGATTGGGTTTCACGCGGCGGTAGTGAACTTGCTTTTATTTTGGAAACAACGGCAGCAGCGATCTAGGATTCATATAAGAGAGAGGAAATGTTTTTTTTTTTTTTATTATCAAACTTTCATTTTAGTCCCTTTGATTTAACTTACTCCTTGAATACCTACCAAAATCACATCTTATTACCAAATAGACATACAATCCATTTTTTAACATCAAAACAACGTTGTTTTGCTAGAGAGAAAACTGTCTCACGAAGGCACATTCCATTAGTTCATGGATGAAATGTGCGTATGTTCATTTTTTAAACATTTTAAAGACTAAAAGTTACAACTACTTAATTAAAGGATTAAAAGTCATAACTCATCGTAATAGTTCTAGATGCAAAAAATGTTATTGGCCCAATTAATTAATTTTATATATATATATATATATATATATATATATATATATATATATATATATATATATATATATATATATATATATAT
>CANUEY010696510.1:22500-36261 GCA_948099555.1 Croton setiger | reverse complement strand
TCGTGTGCTCTTCCGATCTATCAAAACTTATACATTTTTTTGTTCATGATTTTTTAATATATATATATATATATATATATATATATATATATATATATATATATATATATATATATATATATGTAGACATGGACATGGGCTGGTTCGGCCCGGCCAGCCCGCTTGAACCAGCCCATGGATGAACCGGCCGAACCGTTAGCAAACCGAGCCCGCGTGAACCGTAACCTGAACCAGTCAGAGGATGGACCGGTTCAGGTTCGAGTAAATTTGGAACCGGACCCGTTAAAACTCGTGAACCGTGGATGAACGGCCCAAACCGTCTTCGAACCGCCCCAAACCGTCGATTCCTAACCCGCCGCCGAACTGGTTTACGATTTGCATTCTCACGAACCATGGCCGGCGGGCTGAGGCCCGAAACCAGCCCGGCCCGGACCGTGCCCACGTCTATATATATGTGTTTGCTTAGTGAATTTTGGAATAATTTGTTTTTTCACAAAAATAATCTTATTTAATTTATATGCATATATTTAGTTATAAAAATTTTAATATTAAAATTATCATCAAATAATTAATTTGAATTAAAAAATATTTCATTCGTATATATTTCATACATTGTTTCGAGTATAATGTGGATTTAACTTTACATTTCGTACTATCCGGGAAATTATATAGATTTAACACTACATTGGTTAATGAAAATTTTAGCATATTTATTTATTTATTTATTTTCATAAATATTTATTAATTTTAATCTTTAATAAATAAATATAATTTGAATTAAATAATATTTGACCAATAAAAAAAATCGTGCATCACCCTCGCCATCGAGAGATAAAATATTATAAACGATAGTAATATGTATTAGAAACAAAATTAGAAATCAAAATATAGGAAAAAATAATTTAATTTTTTAAAAATTAGAAAACAAATAATATAATATAATATTGTAAATAATATGAATATTTTTATAATTTTCCCATATCAAAATTAATTTTTTAACATCAAATAATAAATAATTCTATTCCTTAAAAAATATAAAATCTAATTTTATTAATATATATGGACTGTAATTTTCACGTTTACTATTCTCATCTTCACAAAGCATAAATGGGAAGTATTCCCACCAACTTGAAGCCTTAAATTATATACTATAGTTTCTATTTCTATATTTGGAATGTTTGAATGAATATTACATATTTAAAAAAATAATAAATAAATAAAGACTAATAAGGAAAAAAAATTATGAATAATATTGATTATAGTGAAGAAAAAATTAGAAAAAATTAAAATAAAATTTGTAAATGTGAAATTTTCTTTTTAAAAATTGAAAAATGTTACTAATTTGGAAAAAAATTAATTGATAATAAAAATAGTATAAAGTTAATTTTAAATTTGTATATTTTCGTATAATGTAACGTAAAATTAAATGCTATGACGAAAACGTCTTTGACTGACAATTAGGGTTTGCAACTAAAATCTGAAAACCTTTTGTCTTTTTTTGTTTTCAAAAAAAAAAAATCTTATACTGTTTAATATTTTTTATCAGTTTTATTTTATTTTTAAAATGATTTTTTTAATTAGCATTTAGTAAAAATACAATAACAATTGCAGTTAAAATGTGAAATTATCGATAAACGTATAATTATATATTAAATATTAATTTTTATTTTATTTTAATAAGATTAATGTAATTCTAATATAAAAAAATTTTAAATAAGAGTTTATTGAATCAACAGCTGTTTGGAATTCTTAACTGATATCAGCTAATTTTAAAATTTATCAAACACTTAAATTCTAACTTTTGGATATTAAACCTTTATGCGATATAAAACAATTAAACCAAATACTCTGTTAATGTAGAAAATAAATTAATTTTTAAGCGAGTATAATTATAGGAAGCTCAACTAGTAAGTGAACTCTTATGTTTGCTTGCCTAAACATCCACTTTCCAAACAATTTGTTTCTACTTAATAAAACCTTACAATGATCAATAAATACTACCAAAGTGTTTGATGGATACGCGCATAAATGATCTTAACGACCAATTACGTTACTAATGAATCTTAGATCATCTAAAATAAGCGTTTCTAGATCCGTGCATAAATGAACTTAACGATCAGTCATGTTACTAACGAATTTCAGATCATCTAAAATAAATGCTTGCTAGATCCGCGCATAAATGATCTTAACGACCAATCATGTTACTAACGAATCTCAGATCATTCAAAATAAGTACTTGCTAGATCCGCGCATAAATGATCATAACGACTAGTCACGTTACTAACGAATTCCAGATCATCTAAAATAAGTACTTGCTAGATCCGCGCATAAATGATCTTAACGACCAATCACGTTACTAACGAATCTCGATTCATCTAAAATAAGTTTGACAATGAAATAAATAACAGAATTTAACTTCTTAATGAATTTTAAATATATAACTATTATTCCACACACTAATTATTTAATATTATACACTAATTATTTTGTTAAAAAAGAACTCAAATTTCTTCTAAATTTGAAGTTGGAACAAAATATATTATAAAGGAAACTAAAGTTTTAATATTATAATTTATTTTAGGCTTATAAAGGAAACTAAAGTTTTAATATTGTAAATTATTTTTATTTTCTTTAAAATAATGTAAAATATAATTTTTAATTAAATCAAGAAATGGCATACATGGCTACATCCACAGTTTTATCCAATATTTTTGGTAGGTTTAAAGCAAATATGGAATTAATAAATAATTGCTGATTTCATACCTATTTACCAATTAATATCTTCATATGTAAATTTACCTATAAAAAGCATATATTCATCACTAAAACCTTGTAATTAATATCCCTTTTTCATTTAATTTATATAAATTTTTGCAAGAAAATGTCTCTAAAGACAGCATCTTCAGAAGTTCCTTCTTCTGAAAATGAAATTAATAATAATAATAATAATAATAATACTGCGAATCTGGATCCCAAGAAGCTCAAAAGGTAATATTCGAACGTATGTTTGAACCGTTCGATAGTGTTTTGTACGGAGATATGTACGATATCTCTATAACAAACATAATCGAGCAGTCAAAACACGTGTTCTTATACGAAAATTTGCGGGGAAAAACCCTAATTAATTATTTTGATATTTTATTTTTTTTGTTGTTGGTTTACAAGGATTATGGCAAGCAGACAATATTCTCAGAAGTATAGATTGAAGCAACTTCAGTATATTATGCAATTAGAGACAGAAGTGAAAGCTCTTCAAGTATTATTGAAATATTAATTTGGTTTTCTTATAAAATAATGTTTATTAATGAAATATTAATTTGATTTTCTTATAATATAATGTATATTAATGCAGGCTCAAGTGGCAATTACTGCTCCAAGAATAAAGTATATGGAACGCCAGAATGCTTTACTAAGACTAGAAAATGGTTCAATGAAGCAAAGGATTTCTATGTTTTCAAGTGAACTTATGTTCAAAAAAGGTTGCTTTCTTTTACCCTTTTATTTTTTTTTGCATTAAATTCGTCGCTAATTAACACAATATTCGTACCTATTTTCTGTTTTTGGGACGCAACGAAAAATTAGTCGCTAATTATCGACAATTTTCGTCGCTAGTTCTGTTTTTGAGACCAAACATTTAGCAACGAAGACTGTCGCAAATTACTATTTTTTTTAGAGAATTAAAGATTTTATGCTGTAATTTTTTTAAAATAAGACATATTAAATATTAATTCTTTATAAAAAAGAAAAATTTGAAAAACCCTAAATTTTACAAACATGAAAATTAAATATTTAAATTTTTAATAATATTATGTTTATGTAAAATTAATTTATAATAATATTATTTGAAGCAGCTCAATATGAGGAACTGAAGAATGAAAGAAACATCATGAAGCAATTCTACATGGCAAATCAGCAGCAAGTTCCAACCGAAAATTTATATCAAATTTAATTTAATTTTGTTTTTAAAAAAATGATGCAGTAGAAGATTATAATAAACAAAAAATAATAAAAAAATTAATCTCCTTTTTTAATTTTTAAGTTGTAGTATTATTATGATTATTTACTCTTATTAAATGGTAATTTTTAGTTTAATATTTGCTTAATTTTGTTTAATTTTAATTACAAAGTAAAAAAGTGATCACCCTAATATTTATAATAATTAATTATTCAATAATTTAAACAATTCATTAATATTAAATATTAATGAATTATTTTATATTAAAAATAAAATTTAAATGACAATATAAATAAAAAACAAATAATATTTATTCGAAAGTAAAAATAATAATTAAACGTACTTCATTAATAAATATGCGAATTTGATTGTATGATTTATGATTAATTCTTTTATTAATATATCGACTTTCTTAATAATATGTAGTATTTATAATAATTAAATATTCGATACTTACGACGTAGTATAATTAATTGTAATTATTTTTAAAAAAAAATTATTGTTATTCCTTCACGAGGATAAGATAAGCAAAGAAACAAATCTAAGTAACAAAATGATGATGATTACTTTGACTTGTTCAAATGTTGACTTATTATCCACGTGGCAAGAAACTAAAATGCCTGCAAATGTCATGATTAAGTTTCTAAACAGGCCTATTTCTGTTTCATTTGTGCGGTTTTTTTCTCGTGTATTTAAATTTCCTTACATCACCAACCAACAGCTATATATGGATTTTTATTGCCATTTTTGAAGAAAAATAAAATAAAATAAATAAATTAAACCGTCCACATACCTTATAATATGATAAAAAATATTATTTTAATAATTTGATTTACATTTAATTTAAAAAAATATAAATATAAGAGATTAAAAAATGACATGTCCAAATATAGATATAAGAGTTTTAAATTTCTTTCTAATTATATAGTTTGATAATTAGTCTTATTTTATATTTAGAAAATATTAAATGAGTTTCTATTTTTATTTATAAACAAAATTATTTACTTATACGTTTATACTTAGATAATTATTTTTTATTTTTTAAAAAAAATATAATTATTTTTTATTCCAATGAGACTGTTTTTTCGAGACAAATAATTGAATAAATTAAGATAAATTATATTGCCTCTAATATAAAGTTTTTTTAAATAAAATATGATTTCATTAATTAATAATATAATTGTAATATACCATTATAATTTCATACGAGAAATAAGAAATAAAATAATAAATAATTAAAATTTTCAAATTAATTTTCGTGACATATACTTATCATTCTTCAAATACGATGAAAAATTGGTAGTTTGTAGTAACGTTTTCAAACATTATGTCTTTTGAAAAATTCATGACAACTGAAACTCGTAAAAATACTGTAATAACCAACTAAATATCGATGGAGAAACATGTGGCGCTACCAAATTATATATAAAAATAATATAAAATAATAAATTGTCTTTGTAATTAGATTTAATTTTTCATTCGTTTTAGTATTTTTTAAGTGTAATAAATGAGAAATTATAGATTAATTTGAATTAAAATTCAACTTAATATAAATATAATTCATATTTACCAAACAACTAGTTATTGGTGGTGCAATTATGGTATTGTCTTATTTGGTAATTTTCCTATATAAATTGAGGGCCAGATAAGTTTCAGTTTTGAAGGTTAGCATGAGATAGATATTAATTAAGTGTAACAAGTTTTTCATTGTAGCTTTGATTTGAAGTATGGAGAGTTCCAGCAAGAATGCTGACGGAAAAAAATTACCATTCTGGCCAAAACCACCTTCTTCTTCTTCTGATACGATGCCTCCATCAACCTTACCTTTTCAGAAACCCAACCCTACAACTCATCGCGACCATGCTGTTGTTACTTCTTCTGACGGTGAAAGTAACGATGAGAAAAGCAGTGGAAGCAATGTTCATGGTCAGATCCAGTGCAACTATGAACCCAGTTTAGACCCTAGAAAGCTTAGAAGGTATTTTTTTTAAAATTATTTATTTATTTATTTACAGAATTATTCTACTAATTAAATTATTAATGGTGGATTTGATAGGATCATTTCAAATAGAATTTCTGCTCAAAAATCTAGAATGAAGAAACTTCAATATGTGACTGAGATGGAAAGAAAAGCAAAGGCATTGGAGGTTTTATATATTATTATTATTATTATTATTATTATTATTATTATTATTATTATTTTTCTCATAATTTATTTATTTTTTATAATACAAATTATTAATATTATTTATTATATATACAGCATCAAATTGCAGCTCTGCATCCTCAAATTCTAATGTACAAAAACCAGCAACAGTTATTACAAATGGAGCACAAAAGATTGAGTCAAGAAATGTCTGTTTACTCAGCAACCAAGATAATGAAAGATGGTAAATTTTTTTTTTTTCTAAAAAAAAAAAATCTTATATATTTTTATTTTTTTTTAAAAAATCTTACATTTTTGTCTTTTTGTATATTATTATTATTATGTATTATAGCTGTAAATGCATAATGTTGCATTATGAGTGATTTTCAAATGAAGTGTTATAATTTTGAATATGAACATTTAAAGAGAGTTTACATACTGGTTATACGAACTATAAATTGAAAATCTAAAACCCTAAATACAGAAGACTAAACCCTTAAATAGTTCGTCATTAATTTATATACTGTCACAAGTTCGCATATCCAGTATGCGAATTTTGAGAAAAAAAAATAATAATTTATTAAGTTCGTATAACTACTATGCAAATATTGAAATTCGCAAATACACTATGCGAACATCCTATTTGACGTTAACATTTAAAATTTTAACCCCTTTTTTAATTTTTTTTTTTAAAAATATGTTTCTTATTTTATATTTTTATTTTATATAACTATATTGTTATTAGTTTTTAATTATATTTACAATAATTTTTAAAAATAAATATTAATAATTTGATTTTTATAGCTGAAATTGAGGAGAATAAAGCAGAAGTGAATAGATTGAGGCAACTTCATTTAATATTGCAGCAGCAAAAAATGCAAGAACAAATGATGTTTATGAATTCAAATTTATGGCAATCTGGTAATCAATATATGTTTATGAACACAAATACAGCTTCAGGTATGTTTATTAATATATTTAATTTTTTTATTTAAATATAAATATGATGTAATTAAATTTTGATAATAAATATGTTTATTTTTTTATTTTTTTTAAGATTATAAAATTTTTTATTAGAGGATAATTACTGGATAGGCTTAAATGCAGTTAATTATAAAAAATATGAACATAAATTATAAATTAATATAGGAATGAAATAGTCTATTTATTATAATTTTTTTATAAGTTAATTAAATTAATTATTAAATTAATTTTATACTTAGTACAAATTAATTTAGAATTGGTAAATAAAAAGGGTATATTAGTCAAAGTGTCAAACTAACTATTGTTAAGATAAGAATGCAACAAATGGATTGGCTTTTTCTTTGTAGGAGTTACTTTTTTTTTTGTCTTATTTAGTTTGATTTTACTTTGAATTTATTTAATTTAATCCAATAAATTCCCAAAGAATATTCAAGAAAATAATTGGTTTCAAGTACATTATTTAGGTAACAATAAATTATTTTACTTAAAAAATAATAATTAATTTCAAGTTTTTTTTTTTATTTAGATCAAGTCAGTGAGAATAATGAAACAGAAACAGAAGAAGTGGAACAGCAGCAACAGCAACAACAGCAAGCAGTCGGACCAATGTGGATGTTGAATCCTAATGACTACAACATTAATCTACAGAATTTCTAGTCTTATTATTGGAATGTCTTCTTTGAACTATTTTTGAATAATTTTATATTTCTATTAATCTATTTTCTAGTTAATTTTTATATATTTAATAAAGTTCATTAATGACCAATCATTTTAAAATTACTAATAATATAATAATAATAATTAATATATGCATATGTTTTTTGTGTTGTTATTATATATAGTATTTAAATTTAAATGGTTTTGTTTAGTGGAGATTGGTTGTCATTTCACTGTCTACACTTGGTAGGTCTTATATTTTGGATTTTTATATGCTTTTGCTTTTAATAAAATAAAATAAAATAAAATAAAATAAAATAAAATCATACCTTAAAATAAAATTATGTATTTAAATTAATTATTGTGATTTATTATTAGTTTAACATTATTTCTTGCAATAAAAATATATAAATTCAATTTGGCTACTGATTAAAACAAGTTCATATGAAACTATAAGGTATATAAGAAGTTTACAAATAGCATACAAGATGTTTACAAACAAATTACAATTAGTTGACTACCAAATTATTATGAGTTTACAAAAAATTTACTAAAAGTTTACCATCTACAACCTTCTCACTAGTTATTAATTAGATATCAAATTCTCACCAATTAATCACTAATATCAAAAGTAATTGGATTTTTTGTTGTTCATTTTTGTGGAGAGTCTCACCTAAATGTGGCCATGGCCGGTACCGGAACCAACCGAACTGGAACCGTTCGGTCGGTGATCTGATTTAGATTTAACAAAATTTTGAACTGTAACCGTTATAAACCATAAACCGTTCTCGAACCGCCGGTTAACCGGTCTGGTGATTACGGTTTATCCCACCCCCAAACCGAGGCTTGGCGGAGGCGGACCCTGGCTCGGCCCGTGGCCACCTCTAGTGTCGCCATTGTCCCTATTATCATTCATAACTTAATTATCTTCTTTACTTGTTGGGAATATATCATTTTCCTTAGCGGTTGTTCCTCATTAACAGATAAAACCGTCGGTTACAAGGATAGACATATTCAGCTACCATTTCAATTTATGTACAATATTTAATTAATGATTTTTGCCAAAAAAAAGTAATTATTTTTTAAAATTAATTAATATTTTGTTATGGGAGTAATTAATTTCTAAATTTAATGACGTGTCACAATTTAAAAAAAACTATGGTTGGATATGTATATTCTTCTCATTTTTCACGAACACCGAACACGAACTCGGCTTTTGTCAGTCTTCCAGAAGCCAAATGACCGCACCCACCACCCATTTCTTATACCCTTCTTCAACCTCTCTTCTTTCTCCCTAATCTTTTTCACCGTTTTGGTATAATCCTTTTCTTTGGCTTTTACTTGACCTTTCTTTCAATTTGTTCTTCCTTTTTCAGCTTTGTATTGAAACCCAACTCCAGTATGTAAATTTTGATGTTCTAAGTTGAAGAAAATGGCCTCTGCTTACTATTCTTTTGCTTCTTTAACTAAAATTTCTCCCAAATTCTCACCTCAGAGACAATTTCTTTTCCGGGTTTCTAAATTCTTGAATGTTAAAACCATTAAAGGTCGTAACTTTGTTGCTGCAAAGCTTATTGAGAGCAAAATTCGAGGTTTAAGGTTGTTGAAGTCGGTGGAATTGGACCAATACATTACAAGTGACGATGAAGAAGAAATGGGTGAAGGGTTTTTTGAGGCAATTGAGGAATTAGAGAGAATGGCAAGAGAACCTTCTGATATACTTGAAGAAATGAATGATAGGCTTTCTGCTAGAGAATTACAATTAGTTCTTGTTTATTTTTCTCAAGAGGGTAGGGATTCTTGGTGTGCTCTTGAAGTATTTGAATGGCTAAGAAAAGAGAATAAGGTTGATAAAGAGACTATGGAGCTTATGGTTTCTATTATGTGTAGTTGGATAAAGAAGTTAATTGAAAAGGAACATGAAATTGGTGATGTGGTTGACTTGTTAGTGGATATGGATTGTGTGGGTTTGAAGCCTAGTTTTAGTATGATTGAAAAGGTTATATCTTTGTATTGGGATTTGGGGGAGAAGGAAAGGGCTATTTCTTTTGTCAAAGAAGTTTTGAAAAGGGGAATATCCTGCTCTGAAGATGGAGGACAGAAAGGTGGCCCTACTGGTTATCTTGCTTGGAAGATGATGGTAAATCTTCTAATTTTCCAATTTCTTATTACTACTTTCTTGCCATTTTTATTTGGTTGGTAGGTCATTTTGATATTGCTGTTTTTGACCATGATTTGGATTGCCTAATATGCGGGAATTTATGTCTGGAGTGGTTTTCTTCCTGTTTATTGATATTGCAATGCTAAACATATTTGTGGAAATTAATGTAGTTGGGATATGTTGGTAATTTCACTTTGCTAATTTAGATTATGATGATTGGAAACTCTAATTGTCTTCTTATTCTTATTGTTCAAGATTGGAGTGTCAATTGTTTGCTTACTAATATTGTGCAAACTTTGTGGAATGAGCATCAGTTTTACGCTTCATATTTGAACAATTTTCAGAAGTTTTCAAATTTCTGTTTCATAGCGTTAAAATTGTGTGTAATTGATGCTTTTAGGATTTCTTTTCTTTTCCTGTCTTGAGTGAAATTTTTTGGGAATTACGAACTTTCTATCATGTTAGTGACAACCTTAAGTTTGTTTCAGGTTGATGGAAACTACATGGAAGCAGTTAAGTTGGTTATCCATCTTAGAGAATCTGGTTTAAAGCCAGAGGTTTACGCTTATCTTATTGCGATGACAGCTGTAGTGAAAGAGCTAAATGAAATTGCAAAAGCTTTAAGAAAGCTGAAAGGTTTTGCCAAGTCTGGTTTAGTAGCTGAACTTGATACTGAAAATGTGACCATCATTGAGAAATACCAGTCAGATCTTCTAGCCGATGGAGTACGCTTGTCCAACTGGGTATTTCAGGAGGGAAGCCCTAATCTTTCTGGCGTAATTCACGAGCGGCTGCTAGCTATGTACATTTATGCTGGTCATGGACTAGAGGCTGAAAGGCATTTGTGGGAAATGAAACTTGCAGGTAAGGAAGCTGATGGAGATCTTTATGATATTGTTTTAGCCATTTGTGCTTCCCAGAACGAGTTACGTTGCATATCACGATTACTTACTAGAATGGAGGTCAAGAGTTCTCTTCAAAAAAAGAAAACTTTATCATGGTTATTGAGAGGTTACATTAAAGGAGGACATTATGATGATGCTGCAGAAGCACTTTGTAAAATGCTTGATTTGGGTTTATGTCCAGACTATTTGGATAGAGTAGCTGTGCTGCAAGGGCTAAGAAAAAGAATCCAACAATGGGGAAATGTTGAAACTTACCTTAAGATTTGCAAGCGCCTTTCGGATGCAAATTTGACTGGACCTTCTCTTTTGTATCTATATATGAAGAAATATGAGCTCTGGATCATAAAAATGCAATGAGCAGGTCCATTACTCCTATGAATCTATAGAACAGATACTTAATTCTCTGGGAGTAAGCGATTTCCATAGTCCTATGAATTTATAGAACCGGCACTTACTCTCTGGGAGTGTAAAAAAGTTTAAATTTTGTATAGATGTGAAGGGTGTCAGAGAACAACACATTCAAATATGTTAGTCTTTGATGTATATGAGTTGGGAATACATATCAAGACCTTTTTCTGTTCTTGAGGGTTATACTAATGCTTGTATAGATGATGAGTACTGTAAACATAATAAAGAATTTCATCACTCTTATGACTACTATGTCGCTTTACAGCCATCTCAGGTATGTTCTTTTATTTTATCATCTTTATCTTAGCCTGGAACTTTATGATTTTTCTAGTACATGGTTAAGGGATTTGAACCCTGGTCTAGAGACCAGGTAGCATGTGCATTTGCATCTAGGCTTTGCCATGGCCTGTATCTTTTGATTTTCCATTCCTTGATATTAATTATATCTTAGAAGAATGTCAATATAAGTCATTTTGTTTTGGTTGATATCGACTTCTGATGATGAAGAACTGAAGCTGCTATGCTGATGATGCTAACTTTCTGTGCTTTTTAATACTTCTAGTTTCAGTTTTCGATTTGTATGCTTTCTTTTACCTGTACTTGTGATGACGTATATCCGAATCTGATAATTGGTTATAGTCTCTTCTCCAAGTCCTCATTTTGTACATGATGATCTCCGCATCCTACAGTTACAAGCGTGAGGCATCGAAGTCTAACGCTCAAGTTCCCTCATCCTCCATCTCGGGGGAGATCTTTCATTGTATTATAAGAGGTAGGAGTTAGGTAGATCACCTTCTATGGCCTCATTTTTTTATTTTTTTGATCTAAAACGCCATTGAAACCAGGATTTTGTTGGCTCGAGTTGGCATATAAGTTGGAAAGCATGTAAGTGATGATCTTCTATATGTCAAGATATGTGTCCTAAATATGCATTTAGATAACATATCAAAATTGTACATTTTGTGGGCCATTTGATGTGTTAATTGCACATGCCAATGATAAGTTAGTATTTTTTTGCCTCTTTTTTCATGTTTGAAGGTTGTCAATTATTGCATTTTAGTGATAATATTATTAAAATTATAATTATAGTGAGATAGATAGAGAGATCAATTATTAGGTTGCTTCTTCTTTTGGGTATTTTCCTATGGTTAAGTTGCATCTTCTAGTGTTCTTTGTATCTCTAGTTAGTTACCTTCGAAATAAGGTTTGAAACCGTCGGTTCCTAACATAACAGTCAAGAATTGGAATTGTACCTGTCGGAGGATGGTCTGGTTTAGGGGTGAGCAGAGTTTGGTTAGAATTGAAACCGAATCGAAATTTTGATAGTTTTTTGTTTTTCGGTTTTTCGGTTTGGTTAACCGAAAAAATCAGTTTTCGGTTATCACTTTTGAAATTTTCGGTTAATTGAAAAATTGAATTTTAATATCTAAAACGACGTCGTTTTGGAAATCCATTTTTTTTCCTCCTCTCTTTCTTCTTTCTGTTTTGGTTAACCGATTTGCACAGCCCTTTCATAACATGTTTTCAAAAATTCGGTTAACCGATCGGTTATTTAGTTTCATTTTTGGTTAACTGAAAATTTCAGTTTCGATTTTCGGTTAACCAAAAAAAATTCGGTTTCGGTTCGATTAACCGATTTGCTCAGCCCAGTCTGGTTCTAGTTGGATCAAATTTAGAATGGTAACCACTTGAAACCCAAAGTTTACCAACAGTTCAGAACTGGCAGTTTCATATGGAGTGTTTTAACAAAATTTAAAATGGTAACCACCGCCCATAAACGAGACGGTGTAACGGTAAGAAAAGTTGTTTGAAGAACGAAACTGTGAACTGAACCAAAATTGGCATTGGTGGTTCTGTAACTGACGGCAGGCCAATCTCTAGGTTGGTCTTGTCAGTTATTGCACTAAACAGGTTTCTTGCATAAGATACAATACTGGCAAACGTGATGGGCTTGCTGTCAAATTCAGATACAATACAACCCACCTCTTATATTCACTTATAATATACTTCTGGATTATGTATGATGTGCCATTTTCATAAATCATAATTAAATGTAATAATCTCCCTCATTAATCAATAATTGGTTGGTGGGTTTCATTTAACAATCTTACTATTTCATGTGGAGTTGCCATCAAACTGTCATATGAACACCTTCTATTAAGATGTTATTAAATACAACCAATATTTGGATCAGCCATAAGTGAACTGTAAGATGTATTTTGAGGCTAGTATTAATCAAAATTTAAGATTTTGGTTCATTATGATTTAGATAACAGTAAGGTGATCCAAGTACGGCTACCTTGTTACGACTTCACTCCAGTCACTAGCTCTGCCTTCGACATCTCCATCCTTGCGGTTAAGGTAACACTTCGGGCATGGCCAGCTCCCATAGTGTGACGGGCGGTGTGTACAAGGCCCGGGAACGAATTCACCGCCATATGGTTGATCTGCGATTACTAGCAATTCCGGCTTCATGCAGTCGAGTTATAGCCGGCAATCCGAACTGAGGACGGGTTTTTGGAGTTCGCTCACCCTCGCGGATCGC
>CANUEY010696510.1:0-20000 GCA_948099555.1 Croton setiger | reverse complement strand
CCGAATCAAGAAAGGAAAATATCGATTTTTCAAAAAATGGAATATCTTTGGAGGGGATGAGAGCTGTGGAAGTGTATAGTAGGACAAGAAGAGTTGATTGGTTTAGTCCCGAAATTGTTTTGGAATTGCTTTCTTTTGCTAATAGATTTTGCTGTGAGGAGATGAAATCTGCTTGTGATGCGCATTTGGCTTCAATAGTTTGTGATATCGAGGACGCGATAACTCTTATTGAATATGGTTTGGAAGAGAATGCAAATCTTCTTGTGGCTTCTTGCTTGCAAGTATTGTTGAGAGAATTGCCAAGTTCTTTGTATAACCATAGAGTCATGAAAGTTTTTTGTAGTTCTGAGATTTGCGAAAAATGGGTTATGCTCGGGCGTACTTCATTCTTGTTGTATTATTTCCTCAGCCAAGTGGCCATGGAGGAAAATATGGTATCTAGTACAACTGTGGTTTTGTTAGATAGAATGCAAGAATTAGCCACTGAAAAATGGCAGAGAGAACTTGCTTTGCACCAACTGGGTTGTGTTTTGTTTGAGAGAAAAGAGTACAAGGATGCACAGTTTTGTTTCGAGGCAGCAGTTCAGGCTGGTCATGTATATTCAGTTGCTGGGGTTGCAAGAACAAAGTACAAGCAAGGGCAGCAATATTCAGCTTTTAGGTTGATAAACTCAATCTTTTTCGAGCACAAGCCTGTTGGCTGGATGTACCAAGAAAGATCGTTATATGGGGTTGGACGAGAGAAGATTATTGATTTAAATGCTGCAACCGAATTGGATCCAACCCTTTCTTTCCCATATAAATATAGAGCTGTCTTGAAGTTGGAAGAAAAGCAGATTAAGCAAGCAATCTCAGAGATTGGCAGAATAATCTCATTCAAACTCTCACCTGATGTCCTCGAATTGCGAGCTTGGTTCTTCATAGCATTTGAGGATTATGAAAGTGCATTGAGGGATATTCGAGCATTGCTCACATTGGAGCCTAATTATATGATGTTTCATGGGAAACTAAGTGGGGATCAATTAGTTGAACTTCTCAACTATCGGGTTGAGCAGCAGAGTCTGGCCGATTGCTGGATTCAACTTTATGAACAATGGTCTAGTGTTGATGATATTGGCTCTTTGGCAGTGATTCATCAAATGCTGGGACATGATCCTGGGAAGAGCTTATTACGATTTCGACAATCTTTACTTCTTCTTCGGTAAGTTTTTCTACCTTGAAGCTACTCCCTCTGTTCACTTTATTTTATATAGGGAAAATTTCCATTTACGGTGTTCACTTTATATAGGCAAAGCTAGTTGAAATGTGAAAAATCAATTATATCCTTGGTAGCAGGAGACAAACATGCATTAAGAACGTATACGAGCCATCGTGACCCTAAGTCTTTTTTTGTTTTTTGTTTTTTTTTTTGGCGCAAGATTAAGTCTTTTTTCTTCATTTGAGCCTTTCTTCTGTTACATTGTATTGTAATAGGTTAAATTGTCAGAAGGCGGCAATGCGGTGCTTACGGTTGGCTACAAATCATTGTAGTTCTGATCATGAAAGACTAGTTTATGAAGGATGGATTTTATATGATACTGGCCATCGCGAGGAAGCCCTTTCAAGGGCTGAAAAGTCCATTTCCATCCAAAGATCATTTGAAGCTTTCTTCCTAAAAGCATATATATTGGCTGATACAAATCTGAGTCCTGAAACATCAACTTATGTAATTCAACTCCTTGGAGAAGCTCTCCGGTGCCCTTCAGACGGTCTTCGAAAAGGACAAGTGAGGATCAAAATTCAGATCTTTATAGTATTGTCTATTTCTTGATTTGCTCATTTGATTATGTAATAATACCTATACTGATTCTTTGCAGGCATTGAATAATTTGGGAAGTATTTATGTGGATTGTGGTAGGCTAGATCAGGCTGCAGATTGTTACATGAGTGCCCTTAAAATTAAACACACTAGAGCTCATCAAGGGCTGGCTCGCGTTTATCAATTGAAAAATCAAAGAAAAGCTGCTTTTGATGAGATGACTAAACTAATTGAGAAGGCGCATAACAATGCATCAGCTTATGAGAAACGATCAGAATATTGTGACAGGGAGACAGCAAAGAATGACCTTAATATGGCGACACAGCTAGATCCATTAAGAACATACCCTTATAGATATAGGGCAGCTGGTATAACTAACGTCTCTGTTATATGGTTCTATTGACTTCATTTAGAGATCTAAACTTGTTCTAACATACAGAATTTATTTTTTCCAGTGCTAATGGATGACCAGAAAGAAACTGAAGCACTAGAAGAGCTTACCAAGGCGATAGCTTTTAAACCCGAATTGCAAATGCTTCATCTTCGCGCAGCATTTTACGAGTCAATGGGGGATGTTCCCTCTGCTCTTCAAGATTGTGAAGCAGCTCTTTGCCTAGACCCCAACAACACAGACACGCTCGATCTATACACTAAAACACAGAGCCGAGCTCATCAATGAAACATTTGAGCCATCTACTCTGTGATAAAGTCTAGAATTTTCATGGTGGCCAATTTTATTGGGTCCACAGCTTCCATCGGAGGCAGACAAGGGGCAAGTACATATAGCCCCAAGGAATTGATGACAGATATGAACAAACCCTGGATTGTTGCAATGGAAGAGTCAGGTGGGTATATTGGTAATTTTCTGCATGATCGATTTGCAACATCTCATTAAGATAAAAAGGTCATTTTTTAATGACTTTCTTGTCATTCTTTCTATGGAACAGTATAGGTTTCACCATCTGTTTCTCATTAGAAACAGTCATATTTTTCATTTTTTTTCTATCAGTTCATCTTGTACAGAAACAAATCTTAGCATAATTGCAGATTGACAGAAGTTATGATGCAGAAAAGAAAAGAAAAGAAAAATTTCTATATTTCATTGTCTTTCCTTCAAATTTTTTCCCATTCTTGGTTTGATTTAGCACTTTCTTACATTTTCACATTATGCTTTGGCCTACGAAGCTGTTATCAACCTGGACAACCTGGAGATACTGATTAGTTGGTATGAACATCAATCCCCTATGTTAGAAGAATAATTAGGGAAAAGTACTATTATGTTCTTATCCAGGGAACTATCTGCTTTCACATGAGGGTATTATAGTCTTTTTACCTTGAAGCTACTGGAAAAATGGTGACTTTTCTATCAAAAGGACTAAATTTCATGTATGAAATAACCAAGCATCAAAAACTAGCAGTAGTCATCATATTTTTACAGAAAATGAAAACTAGCAGTAAAGGAATCAAATTTATTCAATCTTGGAATGACTCAAATGTACAATATACAGTCAAATTCATCAATCATCATTGGAAAGAAAGAAGGAAATGAGCACAATGGTATCCCTTCAACTTTATACAAATTTCATTTTCTGTATTGCAATTAGATATATAAGCATGTTTCCCCTCAAAATCCATCACATATACAGCAAGATTAGGAGGGGGGAAAAATTAAATGAAGGTCAAAGGGGAAAATAAAATCAATTAACACTTGAAATGTATGTTCACCTTTCAAGATTCTTCTGTAGACAGAATTTCAAGTTCTGCCCACCAAAGTGGAGATACTTTTGGAGTTGCTCCATCAGGTCCCATTGCTGTGATCTCCATCAACTTGGCTACCACCTCTCTCATTGTAGATCTCTGGTTTGATTCAGGATGGATGCAGTTCTTTATTACTGAACTCAGTTTTTCAATTTCATCCTCTTTGAAATATTTTAGCGTTGGATCTACTATTCCTCTTAAGCTTTGCTGTCCTGTCAGGAAGTCTGATGTAGAATCGGCAGATGGGATTCTGCCAGTGATCAATTCGAACAAAATTAGGCCAAAACTGTAAATATTGCTTTCTGGGTTTGTTGATTGGGGTTGTTTGGGTTCCAAGGCTGCAAGCTTTCTGGTTATATCGTTCCAGTAACTAAAATCTGATATTTTGGCTGCATAATCTTCTGTAAGATAGATAGAGGATGATCGCAAGTTTTCGTGGATTATGGGCGGATTGTGCTGGTGCATATAATCCAGGCAATATGCCATGCCCATAGCGATTCTTAATCTCATTCCCCAATCCAAGTGTTCTGCTTCTTTTACTGCAAGAAAAAAAGGAAGATGTTCAACATCATCAAAATTACCCATTAGCTTCTTTTACCCTATAACTGCTGAATGCTCAGAATTATTTTCCAGTTTTCAGAAATGAGCAATGCTTCTATGGCATATTTGGTAAGCCATAATGCAATAATGCAATGAATTCACATGCAAAACGATAACATTTTTATACAGAATTGAATAAAGGTTCGAAGAAATCAGATATACTCACTGTGCAGATGTTCGAAAAGTGTTCCATTTGGAGCATACTCGAAAACCATCATTCTAGTGAAAGGTTCATCCTCTTCGCAATATCCTATTAGGTTGACAAAATTCTTATGGTTCACTTTTGATAGTGTGTCAATCTGAAAAAGCATTGCAGAAAATGATATTTAGGGGCTTCAGATACATATAGGTGATGAATTTTGCAAGTTCTAATTTCCAATACCTTCTTTCTAAACTGTGTTTCTAATGGTTTCGACCAATCTTTTCGGGTTACGACCGTAGTAGATGTCACTGCTATTTCAACTCCACTTGACAGAGTCCCTTTATAGACGGTGCCATTTGAAAAAGAACCAATTATATTGCTAAAATCTTCACATGCAGCTTCAAGTTCTGATCGCTTAAGTTTTGGAACACCTGAAGGGCAAACCATACAAGAAATAAGCAACCGGACAATTTTTATGAACGTTCTCATGTTTTCTGATAAAATAAACAAGACCTGTTACAAAAGCTTTCTGCAGTTGCCCACTTAACCCGGTGGCCCAAGGCCTAACCGTGACCACCTTGTTGCTTCTATAGAACATGGCACTGGCAGCTGAAATCAAAAGTAACAAACAACCTCCAGCAATACCGGCAATTAGAACTATTTCATGCTTAGAGCTGAAATGATTATTTACTGAGTGATTTGGACTTGAGGCAGGAGTCAGTTGAATCCAATGGTGTTCTCGTGTTGGAGCAAAGGCTACAACCAGTGGAGGTGAAGGAGTAGGTGCAACTTCAGTTGGAGCTTCTACGGGTGAGGATGAAGGTGAGGGAGGAAAGTGGAAACTCGAGGGGGATTCTGCTGGAGCAAAAGTAGGAGATGGTGAAGATAGTGTTGGATCAGACGGTGACAATGATGGTGATGATGATAAAGGTGATCCTGATGGAGGAAATGATGGAGGCAATGATGAAAATGAACCACTGTGATGTATATGTTGGCGGTTAGCTTTGGGTGGACTTGCAATATTTGCTGATTGCAATAGCATCCTGTGGGGTGCATCTTCAGGTTGGGCCATTTTCCTGATACCGATAGAAGGTCTTGTCAGAAAATCAAGATTAGGAATGTAAGCAAAGGATTACTCCAGAGATGACGCATTAAACACAATCTACCGTAGAATTTCTCAAGTTTAAGATGCATACATTCCACAAAACAACATTTTCAATATAGTAAATCTTTTGTAAACTTTTCTTACGAGGCAAAATCGCTGCTGATACAAGAAGCTCTCAGCTGGCTTTCATCTGCCAGAATTTCAGAGAGCATCTCGAGTTCATATACTTCTGGAGATAAGCTTCCAAGGAACTTGTTATTGTCAAGTAAGCTGGCAATAAGAATCAGAATATACTGTTACTGTCAAGAAAGTCTGCAAAAAGTATCAGAACCTAACTTAGCAAGGTGATTCCATACTTCAGATTAAAGAATCACAGAAGAAAACAGGATCTTACAGGGTAGTTAGTGACAAATTATTTGCAAAGTCGGAAGGAAATGGTCCACTGAAGTTATTATATCCTAAATCCAATACTTCAAGCTCCTTCAATTCCCCAATCTCCTCAGGAATATTGCCAAAGAATGAATTGTTACGTAAATTACTGTTCAAAAACAAAAGTTATGTTAACTAATTTAACTAACATTTCTTGAACTGTCGGAAAAAAAGTGGGACTGTAATTTTGGAACCGAAGAGTAACATTTTTCTTCAGCAAAGTCCCAGGAGAACAATATGAAATCAGTTTAAATCGAACCAGACATAGATCTTTTGCTTACATAGATTTCAAGTTAGCTAGTTTCCCAAGTTCAGGTGCCAGAGTTCCTTCAAGACTCAGATCTCTCAAATGCCTACAAGTTCAATACTTCAAATCAAACAAAACAAACTAAAAATCTGATAAATATAAATGACAATCAGATAATAAAAGATATTTTGATTAAGATTTGGTCTATGCTTATTTAAAAATCTAAATCTTGTAGTTTTTGAAGCTTAGATTTCGGTTCTAATTCCGGTTCCAAATTCTTGGGACCGACAATTACCCATAATTTTGTCTGAAAGCAGCTTGATTAGCCTGGTTGTCCCTATTTGAACCTGTATCTATCAAGAAAGTTACTCCAGCATTTATGTTGGATCTTCCAATGAACTCTAAATTTTGAATTAAAACCAAGAATTGAATAAATGTTCTTGAAAACAAACAAAATTTTCAAATATATTGTAAAAAAAAGTGCAAATTTCAATGGAATAAACTGTTTTATATTCAATAATTTTAATTTTTGTTTGTCAATAACCAGAGAACATCATTCGAAGGGACAAAAAATTCGGAAATTTTAATGGAATCAGATGAACTAGAAAGAAAACTCACAAGATGACAACTTTTCCATCAGAGCATTCAACACCAAACCACAAACATGGATCAGCATCTCCATCTTTCTGATTCTTCCAATCTGCTAAAGCACCAAATGGGTCTTTCTTCACTCTCTCTCTAAATCTCAACAATGCCAAACCTTCACATTTTTACCAAAATAACATAGAAACCATCATCTTCCTTTCTCATTATTCATAAAACAAAACAAAAAGACAGAAGCTTTATTACCTTCTGCATTGAGAGACCAGCAAAAGCTGACATTTTCATGAAACAATAATAAAACCCAGATACAAATTGCTATCCGGAGCTTGACCCGGTTCAATCTCCACCAACCATCCATTCCTGTTTATAGTATTTGCAAGATTATGATCAAAAGTTTCGAACTTTTTTCTTCCTGAAAAAATTAACTTCAAGGGAAAAAAATGGTATAATATCAGTACGCAGAAGCAGAATATGAAAAGGAAGAAATTAAAAAATGGGTTCGGTTGTCATTATTACCAAGTGCAAGCTAATTTAGAGAGTAAGAGAAGAAAGCGCGTGACATGGCAATGGCATTTCAGTGTTCATATTATTATATTTGAAAAGATGAAAGGAAACTGAAACGAAAATCCAAAACCTTTTCTACTGTAGAAGAAGAGCAGAAACGTCAGCTGCCGGAAAATAAGAGTAAAGATGGTAGTTTGTGGCGGCCGGCGGTGAGTGTAGAATTGTGTATTGTCAGGTTGTATTTAGATTGACTATGTCGACCTGACTTCAAAGATTTATAAAGCGCCGCCCTGTTATTGCCACGTGCTAAGCATGTGATAGTTTGCAGGAATCTTTCTACTGTTTGGGATGAAAGAAAATTTGAACATATCAAATTACAAGAGAAAATGAATTGTTATATCGAAAATTAATGATAATAATAATATTATTATTTAATTTAATTTAATGTCCAACATTTACCATTTATGATTTCTTTAATTTTTTTTATCAATTACTAGTAAATGTTATTGAAATATAATAATTTAATACTCATACTCCCAATTAGTTGGACCGTGCGATAATTTACTTCATGGGCGAGATCTCTGGTTCAAGTTCAAGATGGTCCAGCTGCGCCAAAGAAAAGAATAGAATAAGCATTTGACTCCTTCGTGCATGCTCCACTTGGCTCGGGGATATAGCACAGTTGGTAGAGCTCCGCTCTTGCAATTGGGTCGTTGCGATTACGGGTTGGATGTCTAATTGTCCAGGCGGTAATGATAGAATTTTGTACCTAAACCGGTGGCTCACCTTTTTTTAAATAATAGAGAAGAGGACCGAAACATGCTACTGAAAGACTTTACTAAGACAAAGATGAGCTGTCGAGAACGTAGAAGAGGTATATATATATATATATATATTAAATAATAGAAGAAAATTAGTTGAATTATAGTTAATTAACATCAAATTTTCCCCTTATATCAACTTTCATTGAATTGGCCTCTTAATTGGCCAAACCTAACGTAAGAAACGTTATTGCATGTGCAATATTGAGCAAGTCCACCCTATTATTTTCCCTTAATATAATTATTATTAGGACCGGCCGTAGCCTCCACTAATTAGCTTCTTATTAATACACTAATTAATCATAATTATCACATAATTAGATACCTACTTCTACTGCTAATTCAACTTTATAAATTATGCTAAAGATTCTCATACCAATTTTGTTATTTCAGATTCCTTCCCAATATGACCTTCAATGATATTTTATGAAGGGCTAGGCAATGATGACAGTTTCTGAGCCCAACATTGCTTGGATAGGAAAAAAAAATTATGTAAGTGTTTACTTATTTTTTAAAAATTAAATTGAATTATTAATTATTAAAGTATTTGCGGATATTGTTAACGTTTTTTCCATTGAATCATAGAAATTCGTATCAGTCTTGAAAAAATATCTAACAAAGTTAATTGAATTCTAAAAAAAAAAAAAATTTAGTTCGAGGTATCAATTTTAGAAAAGACTTGTCTGCTCCCGATGTATAGGAGTAGAGGTGGCCATGGGCCGGTTGGCCCGCCTGGCTCAGCCATGGAAAATCCAGCCCGGCCCGTCTCCGAATTGGAACCGGTACCATTCGGTCGGCGGTTTAATAAAATTTCGAACTGTAACCGTTATAAACTGTGAACCGTTTTTGAGCCATCGGTTAATCGCAAATAGGCGGTTCAATGGGCCAGTTAGGGTTTAACCCACCCCTAAACCGTGGCCACCTTTACATAGGAGCATATCAATAGAAAATCAAAGAAATAAATAAATGAGAGTATTTGTAACCATATAGTAGATAAAGATTAAAATAAGCCAAATTGTTAAAAATAATTAAATTGATTGGCTTGGGGCCTTGTGTATAAAAGCACCTGATATGGTGTAGACAAGTAATTTTCATAGTTGCTGCCTTTTTTAATAGAAGTATGGAGTGGTCCATTGGGTAAATTGAGGGTAAGTGGAAAAGTGGACCAAGTCCTGTTTGATTGCAATAGAAGCAGTATAGTTTAAAATAGAAAAAAGAAAATGAAATTAAAGGGGGAGTACAGTACAAGAAACTACTAAACCTTAATTAATATAAAGTTAATTTAGAGATTATGGAATTAATTTTGTTTAAAGAAAATATTAAAAAAAAAAGGAAGGTAAGTAGCATTAGATTACCAAGAAGCAAGTCATGGCTTGGAAGATAAGCAGTGTAGGAGTTTGGGGAGAGGTATGATTCTGAAAGTGATGCATAATCTTATTACTTTATTTATGAATTTTGATGTGCAAGCCCATCTATTTAGTGTAAAAAGGAGAGGATTGTTGGTCATTTTACTTACTACGAATAGAGGTGGCCACGGACCGGTTCTAGGTCACGGTTCAAGGGGTGGAACCGAAACCGGAACCGGCGCTTCGCAGTTAACCGGCAGTTCGGTGGCGGGCCAGTTAACCGGCGGTTTGGGAGGCGGAACCGACAGTTCAAGTCCGGTTAACCAGCGGTTCAAGGCCGGTTCACGGTTCCGGTTCCAAAATTTCTTGAACCTGAACCGGCCCATCCTCCGGCCGGTTTAGATTACGGTTCCGACGGTTACGGTTTTTCAACAGGCCAGACCGGTCATGACCAGGTCTAAATATGAAAATTGTAAAATGTAGAAATTTCGAATTTAATTCTATCATTCTTACTGTCAGCATTTATTTAATGCATAAAGTAGAACTACCTCTGCTGTATTGCTCGTAAGTGAGACTAATTTGGTGATGGAGGCAAATAATAATAAAGGGACAAGAACAAATTTTTAAGTGTAATGTTTTGATGAGTTTGGAGCAAAAGATGATGAGATGAAATAATCATAGCTAAGCATATTTCACACGCCAAAGTGACATTGTTCCTGTCCTGAGGATCTATCAAATACCTTTTCTTTTAATTATGGTTTATAGAACCTTAATTACTTCACCATATTAATTAAATTAGATGTCTTGCCAAACATGTTATTATATGTATAATAAAAGTTCAAATAAGTGAGTGCAATTCAAGGGTCCAATTCACTTTGTATTTGTTTTCTTTGTTTTTACTTTTAACACATATTATCGCTAATTTAACTAATTATTTCGAACTAAATTGTAAGAGAATGTTTAACGTAAGTAGAAAGATGGTTACATTTATATACATAAGTATACATGGATGAACCAAAGCAGTTCAAATCTTCTATGAATCTAAATCAGCAATCCGCGCTTTTTGATTCCAATTCTATTTTGATCAACAGTGGTTCGAAAACTAACCATTTAAATTGGTACTCTAGCCAATTTAGGTGAAAAATACTATATTATTATTATTTTAAACCCAAAAGGGATTATTATTATTATTATTATTATTATTATTATTTGATATTAATATATATCTAACTAACAACAAGACACAAGTGAGATCGTAAGTTTAAACCTACACAAGTGAGATCGTAAGTTCAAACCTTCTTATTTGTAAATCATTTAAAGCTTAAGATTAAAGTTTTTTCTCTCGAAAGAAACATATCCAGGTTGAATAAGAATTAATTTGTTTGTAGATATGATTTAAACGCGCTGCTCATATTTAAGACACGTTCAAAACAATTCGTTGATATATATATATATATATATATATATATATATATATATAACCAAACTTTGAGAGGCTAGGTGAGAGAGGTAAGCTAATGACATAATATTTATCCTTAAGAAATGACAATTTAGCCTACTGAAAGCAACCAGAAAATAGATTGCAGGACCTTTTCAATCTATTCATGTTTATATATATATATATAGTCTTTAATTACAGAAAATTTTATTTTCTTAGATTTTTTTTATTATTTCTGCAGAAATTAGGTGGAAGTAGGTTTCATTAGGAGTTAATTTTTAATTAGTATGTTGTAATAAGTTAACTTAATCTCTTAAAAAAAAATAATTACTATATTTTTTCAAACAAATCTAAGTATTTATAAATATTTAACAAATATTTTGTCAATATTTAAGACACATTCCATTGAATCCTCGTTTGAATCGAAGGAAACATAAATCAATAGAATTAATAAACAAATAATGTATGGATTTTATTCAATTAAAATCAATTAATTTATAATAATATAATCATAAAAATGATTATATTATCAAAGTTAATCACCCATTATCACTTTGCCACGTGGCTAATCAATCGTTTTACGGCTCGATAATACTTTGGCTTTAATCATTTCTGGCTTAAACCTGCTGTCTCTATTCACAATATCCAATATACTCTCCTTTACAAAGAAAAAAAAAAAAAAAAACAGAGAACTAGGCGAGCCTCAACGGAACAATAAGGTCGCTGCCTAGCAATCTGGAGGCTCTCCCGTTGTCGGAGTAAGGCGGTAAGACTGCGTACAGTTACCTTCCCCCTCCACGACCCGCTAGTGGGACCGAGCGAGGGAGTTTCGCGCACTATTCGGGCCCGTATTCAAACTTTAATCATCTCCAACAAGAAACTTTCACTAAAGGAGTTTCCATATACCCTAAGACCATTTGATTAAGCATTTCTCCTTCAAAATTGACCCAAAAAAAGCTCTCACCTTCACTCACTAGTTCTTTAGCTTCCACAAGATTCTCTCTTCTTATGCTCAATGGCTCTAACCCTAGCTCAGCTAGTGCCTTAATTTCCCTACCAATATGCTTCCACATGTTCATGTCAATAAGAGAAGATATATAAGGCACAAGAAACAAACATTCAATGGCTATTCTTGCTTCTCTAAGATGATTAGGAAAATGGGTATCTAATGATTGTAACAATATTTTCAGTTGGGACAATTGCCCTTCAAATATAGAGTCATACCCTAGTCTAGTTTTCCCTTTATTTCCCTTGCCCAAACCAATTCCATCCCCAAAAGTTATGATACCTCTTTCACCATTGTTGGAGCTAAGGTTGATTGAATCTTTGGCAAGTTTTAGAAACTGGATAACACTCTTGACATTTCTTCTTATGTTCATGTGAGGAAGACCCACCATGCAATTGAAAGCTAGAAAGTCACTTCTTTTAGTCTCCTTCATTTTGCTAGCTAAAGATTCTAAATTAATCTCTTCCACCTTCAATCTCAAACCACAACTTCTTCCATATTCATATAGTAGCAATTTTGTAAATTCAAACCTTTCCTCATCGTCGTCGTCTTCTTCCCATTTTATTGTAGTCAATCTCAAAAGTTTCGTACCACGCATTGCAATGGCCTCCATCAATGGAGGCCATTGAATGCCGGTGCCTACATCTAAATCAACTATATGCATTATCTTAGCATTCTCAGGTATAGAATCTAATATTACAGAATTTGCTGTGAAGTGTGCAAATCTTCCATAAGGAAACATCTGATAAAAGACATTAAAGGCAATTTCATAATTCATACCTGCTTCTTCCCTCAAATAGCTTTCTACTTGTGGGTCTAATGCTTGAGCCAAGTAATAAGCAAGACGTTCCCAGATTGAACCCACCATCGGACAAGTCTTCTCCTTCAATCTTTTAATAATCAGATCAGCTAAATCACTTACTTCCATCTCCATTGCCTCTCCATATGCCTTCAGCAGATGTAGTATGCTTAACTGTTTATCAATTTGCATACCATCAAGTGGCAAAAGCAAAGAGACATCAGCGGATTGATAATAACTTGATCCCCTTAACACATGCAAGCTTTCAGATTCTACGCCATCACCTTGAAGGCAAGTTTCTTGCATGCTAAAATTCTCAGAATTAGTGTTAGCAACTAAATTTGGGAAATTATCAAAATCCTTAGAAGAAGAAGTATCAGAGAGCTGCTCAGCTGATAAGCAAGTAGCACAGTCTAAGCTCTGAAAATAAGGACTTACTTCTGGTATGCTGCAGTAGTTTTGCCATAAAATTGGCGTATAATCAACAGCCATGCTTTTTTTTTTTAGGAATAGATAAGATTGTGGGCATGGCTTCTCCACATTTCTATTCCATAGTTTAATTTCAAACAACTTCTTTCATTGACATCATCCTAGGGAAAATGATATAATCATTTAGATCTTCATCAAAATACCCCCAACAATAGCGACGTAGGAAAAGTCCACACAAAATATTCCCTTTCCAAGATATACACTCATCCATCAAGATAACTTTATTTTTTACTTGATCAATCAAAGAGAATTTGGGGTTATTACAACAGCCACCAACTTTTTCCCAATATACTTCCCTACTCAATAGAATAAGGGGTTAAAACAACAGTGACGGGGTGAAACTTATCCGATTGGCAAGATTACGCATTAAAAACAACATAGGTTTCCAAACATTTTACTTGACCAAAAAACCATAAATATAATAAAAAAAAAAGGAATTATAAACAGTGTCATTGAATCCTATGAAAATTCTCCGTAGCAACCATAAGAGTATCAAATGCCTAAGAAGACAAAATGATAAAGGCAAAGCACAATAAAATAAAAATCAAAGCTTAAACTTTTCCAAGGTGAAGGATTAGCTATTCTTTGACTTTCTTTGCTAGAGTACTCCACTTAGACTTCTAAAAAGTCCTCAGCTCAGAACATCAAGGTTGTACCGGACAAAAGTGTCCATCATTGCCTACCTAGGAACACACTTTCTTCAAATAGTCTTCACAAAGAGCATAATAGAAAGTATAGAAAAAAGCATGGCAAAATTTAGCCATCCCACACAACTTAGACGAACATTGAAGATTGCTTTATATCAAGGAGCTAAAACTTTAAATTACCAGATGAATAGATAATTAAACCTGTTGTGGGCAGCAAGTGAAGGTAGCAGTAGATTGTCACACAAAAAAACACTTAGTAGCATTTACAAATAGAAAAGAAAAACTGGGAATGCATAATTTGGTCCTCCCTTTTCAAATCTAGCGTTTCATTGGCCAATAACTAATTATTTTCCAGCTTTCAAATTACTGGAATTCTGTATCATTAAAAGGTATCCCCTGAGGATTCTGAGAAGATAGCAGTTATGATTTAATTTTAGGATACATGTGATGGTCTTCAATAAGTTTATAGTTGCATTGCTTCATGTAAAGGTTGACCACAGAATTTCTGGTTTCAGATTGATGTAGAACAGAAACAGAGAAGCTGAAGTGAACTCAATGGTTACACATGCAAGGAGAAACAGAAGTTCCAACACAAGTGGGAGAGAATGCTCGGAAAAAAGCTTCATGTTAATTATAAAATTCCTAAGGGTAATTCAACTAGCCTCCAAGTGAATAATTATTTACTGCTATCCTGAATGTCAAGGACGAAGCACTTCTCCTGCATCTCCCTAACACCCAATTTTCTTGCCTTGCAGATCACAAATTCCATTGGCAAGTGAATTTGAGTTGGAGATAACTGGAGGGCTACGTAAATAACAATCTACATAATCAGATTTAAAAATAACTGAACTTGGTAATCTTTCGCTCTAGCTCCCCCAGCCCAAGGAAAATACAGACATATATACAAGTATGAAAATAGAGGTTGCGTAAGGCACACCCCTCAGGCTCAAGGCTCAGAAAAACCACAGACTCGATACCCAGCAAGCACTAGATCAGGCTTCAAATTTATCAAGACTGTTCAAAATGTGGAAACAACTAATGCAGTTGTAAAAACTCAAAATGCTAGAAATAACCAAAACTAAAACCAAGTCACAGGTCCCAGAAAATGGTTAGGCCAAATTTTCAGAAGCCATAACCCCTTTGTCAACCATGCTATATTATCACTAAAATAATAGTCATAACTGAAAAGGAAAACGATACAAGGAGAGCAAAATGGCAAGAAACTGTGAAGTGCTCACAGACATGGAACAACTTCAATCGAAAAAGAAAGAAAAGGAAATCAAAACAGCAATATCTAATATGCTTAAAAATAAATCATGGGTCAATATCACAAATAAACAAAACCAAAGGAAAAAGACAAGACTCAACAACCACTCTATTACATGAATATACTTTATCTAAATCATAAGATAATAATTAAAATGCCAAAGAAAAAAAATCCCATCACAACTCACCTAATGAACATTAGTTTCCATTCACCTTGGAACGTAAAGATAATTAATTTTACATTAGTTTCTTCCTTTATGTTGCATTTCAAAAGGCAAAACACACAAATCTTTAAACATTGCTAACATGTGTATATGATTGTTCAACTAATGCTTAATGCTAATATACAATGTTTTCTTCTAAAAAGTCAGATTTTATATATAATCTCAAAACCCATCAATCAAAAGGGGCCTACAGATTAATCAAGAACATACAATTACTAAACAATACATACTAAAAGACTAAAATTAGCCCCAGAAATTGAAAAAAAAAAAAAGGAAAACAATTATTGTCTTCTTCTTTTCTTTGATAAGCAAAAAGTCAAATAATCAGAAGGATCAGAAAGGTGCACAAGAACAAGAAGGGCACCTGATCAGACCATTCTCATTGCAAGCAACACAGCTCTTAAACCCAGATTTCTCTGTGTACAATTTGTGGCTGCCGTAGCACACGTGGCACAAAAGGAATCTATAGCCGCCGCAAGAGCTGCATACGCCAGGTTCCGCTGCTGGCAAGCCTTCTACAAACTTCTTGAGCTCACCTGCTTCGTGCAACTCTCTAATCTCATCCGCGCTGCCTATGTACCTCCCGCCGATAAAAACCCTCGGTAAAGAAAACTTCGTTTGACCGCCGCCAAAGATCTGTTGCAGCTCTTTTATGAAACGTGCGTCCATTGAGAGATCTCGTTCGTCGATCGGAACATGGAAGCCTTGAAGAATAGATTTGACTGACCGGCAATTCTCAAATGTAGAACGTACGACGCGGAGGCTTGTAGAGTAGACGACAACCCGTTTCTCAGCACCAGGTATTGAGAATGGCGGCGGCTCTTGACATCCCAATGGCGCCCTCTTAGTAACTGGTAAGCCATTTGCTTCGGGTTCAAGCTGTAAATCGGATTTTAGAAGTAACGGCGGTACTTCTCGGCATTCCAACGGTGCCGTTTGAGTAACAGGTAAGCCATTTCCTTCGGATTCGGGTTGTAAATCGGGCTTTGAGAGTTGCGGTGGCGGCAGTAGGTCTTCGCATTCAAACGGTACCCTTTTAATAACAGGTAAACCATTAGATTCGAGTAGTAAATCAGGTTTCGTACGTAACGGTGGTGAAAAAGAGCGGATAATTGAATTAGCAAGACGAACACGGCGGAAAACAGCGGATGCTTTGGTATTAGTCGACGGAGAAGGATCGTCTGTGCAAAGATGTTGTATATCTTTGAAGCTAGAAAATGAGAAAGAGGAAGAAGAAGAAGAAGAAGCGGTTTCGCGAATCTTAACCGTGGATTTACCCCACTGCCGCCACATTGAAGGTGGGGGGAAGAAGAAGAAGTAGAAGAAAAGGAAGAAGCTTTTTACTAGTGTAGTGAATTTGGGTATATGGGTATTCAATTTCAGAGTTGAAAGCTTTGTTTCTTGGATGATTTTGAAGAATTTTGACAGAGAAAAGAAAAGAAAGGAAGAAGAAGGAAAATGGAGGTAGGAAAGGAAAATGAAAAGGAGGTTGGTTAAGGTAGTTGAGAGAGTGATTTTTGGTGTTTAAATGAGATTTTGCCTAATTATGGATGAAAAGTCTTCATTAATGAATCTCTACATCATCATTTTACTTTTTGTTTTTCTCATTTTTGTGTGTGCATGTAAGATCTAAAAGGGGGAATTTTTTTTTTTTATTTCCCTTTTGGTTGAAAACAAAAATTCTTTAACTTTTGATAAAAATAAAATCTGGCATTCCGATTTCTTTGGGAAATTTAAATGTTGAAAAACAGAAAGAAAAAAATTTGAAGTATGGACGAAATGAATACTTACGCAAGTTCAAATTGCAGAATACTAATTATCTGCTGTTTCGCAACTTGAACTTACAACATCATATTGCAAAACTTTCGACGTGCCAACCGTTCGCTAATTCCAATTTCGCAATTTAATTTTGCAAAAATAAGATTATTTTGCAATATATTATTGTGCAGCTTATTCTTTCACAAAATAATAGTGTGTAAGAATTAACTCATGTACATAATCTAAATTCGGATATTATTTGACAAATGACGGTCCAATATTTATGGAAAAAAGTTTTTTCTGAAAAATAGGGAAAAAAATGAATATTATTTTTTTGGCTTAAATTTAAAGGAACTTGAGTTCATATGATTTGATTGAATTAAATGTGTGAAAAGAATCATATTTTGCAGAATTGAAGAGTGTTAAGTCAACAAAAACAGTGGATAATAGCTGTGGCCATCAATTCAATCCACAATAAAACTGGGTTGGGAAATATAATATATGAAAAAATTAAATAAATAACCTTCTTCTAAATTTATAAATAATATCAAAATTCCCCAAATGAAAAACAAAATTACAGATCTGGTTGATTTGTTCCCATTTTGTAGTATTTTGTCTCATTTATAATATTTTTTTATTTTATATATGTCAGTTTACTTTATTTTGATTCTGATGATACGTTCTGTTTTTTCATCAATTTTATTTTCTATATATTTCAGATACTATCAGTTTTCGACAACACATAATTTTTAAATATTTTATTGCTAAATCTTATTTTGTCTTCTAATATGAATAACCAATTTCTTAACTCGAAAATTAATTTCTTTTACCAAAATTTGAAGATTTACAAATAATAAGTTTCGATTACCCTTTGTCTGTTAAATTGACAGCTATTTTCATTAATTGTGGTCTTATTTTATTTTTATACATTTGAAATTAGTACGAGTTTACATAAATAAGATATAGTTCTATATATTACAAATGTTTAAATTAAAAATTTAACTTTTTTAAAAAAATCGGATAAAATAAATATTCATCGCATCACTTTCAAAAATCACTAATTATTTAATTCAATAAATGTAAATGGAAGAAAAAGAGTGAGGGTTGGCAAAACAAATAGCTGTAAAAGGATGAAAATGGTGAAAAAGCTTCACATGTCAGAAGAAGAAGTTTACTTTGCTCCACACTTCACATGCTTATTCTACAAACTAAACCCTACATGTAAAAGCATTCCATCCCACTTTTCTTCTAAAATTGATTGGGTTTATATGATTTCTGTCTAACCCAAATCAAAATTCAAACCGCCGATCCATTTATAAGTTCCAATCCCGCCTGCAGACCGCTCTGATTACGACTCTCTCGCCACGTCGAAGTAAATTCATTTCTTAAACGCCAAGAAGAAGAAGAGTCGCAAATTCACAGAATCTTTTCTGAATTCACAAAGAGAAAAATGGAGAACCCAATTGCCGATTCCAATCCAATTAGCATAACTGTTAAGTTCAGCGGAAGATCCATTCCAATTTCTATTTCTTTGGACTCAACTGTCAAAGACCTCAAATCCCTTCTTCAACCTCTCACCAATGTTCTTCCTCGTGGCCAGAAGCTCATCTTTAAAGGTATAAATAATCTCTTTCTCTAGGGGAAAAAAATCATCTCTTTTCGTCAAAGGCTAACGACATCGTTTTGTTATTCTTGCAGGGAAGCTATTGGTGGACGCCATGACTTTGAGGCAATCGGAGATTCCTAATGGGGCTAAAGTCATGCTTATGGCTTCCCAGGGATTGCACCAAGGGGTATTTTTTTATATTTTTTCCTTAATCACCAATTTCTCTCGCTGGTTATAGAATTGGGTTTTTTTTAAGGATATTTGTATTGTGTTCTTACGATAATTAAGAATTTTTTTTTATGTTTAAAATGTGGGTTCTTTTTTAACAGGCTGGTCCTATTCTAAATGATGCTAAGACTCGCCCAATTTCAAGGGCTGCTGGTACTACTTCTAGTAATAAAATGGCGAATCGAATTGCTGAAGTCTCTGTCGATAAGACCCGGTTGGAACGATGGAAAGTTACTGGAGTTATTGCATTGACCAACTGCTTCTTGCAAGTACAAATCTTTAATCTTTCTTCTCTATTATGTGTTATTAAGCATTATTGTTTTTGCATTCCCTGTTTTTGTTGTTATCATGCTATTAAAGCTGTTTTAACAAAAGCACAAAAGTACTGTTTTTTTTTGTTTTCCTTTCAAAAGTGCTTCTAAAAAGCCGAAAGCAGGAAAGTAGAAGCATACATTAACAACCCCATCTTTTGCTTCTTATGTTCATACTAACATCATTCGTTTTGTTTCTCGTTGGTTTGATCATCCTTTTACAGGATGTGTTATTACGGTTCTTGCTTTAGTTTAAAGTTTGGAGTAGCTACAAATTGAACCTTTTAATCCTTCACTCTTGAATCTTCTTCTCCTATCTTGTGAAGCTATTGATTACTTCCTCCGATTTACTTCAGAAAATTTCCGCATTTGGTGCGAAAAATACAATTTAAATCTAACATGTCTAGACTTATCCATGAACATTTTCTCCTAGACTCTCCAAGCCAAGGGGTGGCAAAAAATTCATTCTACTTAAAATTGTTATCTACGTAAATAAAATGCAAGGAGTACATTATTATATCTATGTAATTATTCTTATTGATTGAAACTTGCTAGGCAATACCGGATGAAGTGTGGAGTTGTGGATCTTCTACAAGATTTCTTGACATCAGCGGAAACTCTATTCAAGAGATACCAACCAAAATTGGCTCCTTGCGTTCAATGCAGGTGATGTACTCTTTCAGTTTAGTTTTATGTGTATCATAAATTGTCTTTTCTTTATGTGTATTCATTTTGTTGTCTTCTTTTTTTTTTTTTTTTTTTTTTTTTTTTTTTAATAAAAAGTAACATTTTGGAAAATGTATATAATATTAAGGTATAAATTTGGTAGTAAAAAAATGTATAAAAAAAAAAAAAATTATTTGTTTTAAAAAAAA
>CANUEY010696129.1:0-29205 GCA_948099555.1 Croton setiger | reverse complement strand
GACAAGTCTGAAGGTTAGAAGAGAAAGTTTAACTTTTCCGGAAAATTTAAAAAGAGTTTACAGAAAATTGAGTGTTTATTTGGAGAAATTAACAAAAATTAGAAAACTCATATTTTTTATTTGGAGAAATTAACAAATATTTGAAAACTCATATTTCTAATTCAAGGAAATGAAATATTTATTGGAGAAAAAAATCGTTGACTTTTTCCGTTGACTAACGTCGTTTTTGGATGGAAGGACCTGAGAGTCTATTATTCCAAACGTTAGAAACTCGATGATAAAGGAGTGATGAATCCACCATTGGATATGCAGAGTCAAGAATATGTCCTTGCGTTATGGTTTAAGGTTGTAGAAGGATTTACCAAATCTCTCATATGACCTTCCGTATCTTTTATGACTAAATTTTTATCAGATTCTACATTAAAAAAAAATGCAGTATGTGTTTTTCTCTATTAAATTTGTAATTTTGACTTCTTGTTTAATTCAACATATTTATTTTTTTTTTTAAAAAGAATCAGCCACAAAAGCAAAGATGAGATTAGTGAGAAAAATGAAAATGAAAAATTGAGACCAAAAGAAGGAAACTCAAGAAACACGAGGAGAAAAAGGTTGAGTTGAAAAAACAACCCACTAAAAATGTACAATTCTCTCTGGAAGACAACAAAACAAACAATTCTCCTAATAATAATAAGTATTATTTTCTTTTATCAACTGGTAAAATTTATAAAATTGTACTAAAGTTGGTATTCAAGCTAGTCATATATCAACACCCCATGTGGATTTATTGTTCATTTTTTTAATATTAAATTTTTCAAAGTAAAGTTGCATTTTATGGAATAATTATTAATTAATACATATGACCATATATATGTCATTATGTTGTTACCCTTTATTTATTGGATTTTCCATAAAGCCCATGACTGCGCACTATGGAGTTTCTTTTCATCCCACACTTAAACCTAAAATGACTAACTGAAAAGGATAAAGACATCCCATTCATTATTGTTGCCAATTTACATCATTTGCCCTTTCCTATTTTCTTCTACCAAATGTATATATCATGCCTACAAATACACCTTATTGTTAAAAATAAATAAAAAACAAATACACCTCCTCACAATTTTTAAATAATGGTTTGTACCCATTATGCCAAAACAAGTATATTATTAAACTTTCCACGTTGCAATTACTAAATTAATTGGATCTTTTATTAATAAAGAAAGAAAAGTTTTACCAAAACACGACTCGAAAACCAATTACAACTCATAATTAGCTACTTATTGATCTACAATTACTACTAATCCTTAATTAATCAGTAAAATTAGGAACAGTAGCTACACAAGCCTTAGCATCAGGGTTTGGTTCCACCTTAGGGTGTGGTTCAACTGGTTTTCCAAGCAATTCTTGAGGCAAGTCTTTAATCCCCTTTAAATAAAAAGTGTAAAATAGCTTAAAAGGGAAAACAATTTGGTGCAACTTGACTTGTCCATAAGCTCCTTCGAATATTCCGGATCCACCAGTCACAGCAAGGTACGTGTCTGCATAAGTCAGATAAGGCCCTTGCACTGCAATATGACCGTACTCACCGAAATAAAAGCTGTAAATAGCTTCGTATCGGTCGCCTTTCATTTCCGGTTTGTTTTCGACAACAATGCACAGTCCGGCCGTTATTCCGACCCGCTTTTGCAAGTCTCCGGTGTAGAGCTGTCATACAATATTAATAATTAATAATAATAATGTAAATAATAATAATATAGTTTTACAACATACCTAACTTTCAATACATGTCTATTTCAAATCAATAGATTATTTACTTTTTAAATAATGAGTTCAATTGCGTATTCCATTCCAATTTTGACAGTCAAATTTGAGAATTCCCAACTAAAAAATTCGATTGGCAAATTTATTTTAAATTAAAGGCTAATTCAAACGACATCCAACAAAAGTTTTCATCATCTTATTTTAGAAAAAATATAAATTTGCACGACGAACGTTATTTTATCTTTTGAAAATTAAGGTTAATGTCATTGAGGAGACTAAGACTATGTTTGAAAAAAATTAAATAGCATTTGACCAATGTAATTTTTATGGAAAAAAAAGTAATTGATTTCTTTACTGGATCTCAATTAACACTATTTATGAAGCTCGCAATTTAAGTAATCCGTTGCAAGGAAACGTATTCGCACTTAATTGGAAAAAGACAAACAAGGAATTTAACTTTAGAAAGTTAACCGTCACTCAAGTAATTAAGGTAAATTATATTTTCTCAGGAAACAAACAGAGAATATTTACTTACTTTGTTGCTAAAAGGCACAAGATCACCAATAGAATTAACTTCTTTCTTGCTCAATCGAAGATAAGCAGGACTTGAACGATCCCTCTCATTGATCTCATAAACGTACAGCTCTTGAACCTTACCTGCAAATTTTTTTTTTTTAAAAAAAAAAACCATAAATTTTACTTTTAAGAACAGACTTTTATTTCTAAAAAAAAAAATTAAAAGGAAAATCACTCACTTGGCGGTCTTGAATCGTCAGATGCTTGGCTTTTGCAGGAGAAAGATCTCTTAGGAACAGAGATGATATTGTTGATTTTTCCATTAGAAATGGAAGGTTTTGCAACAAGAGAAAGAGATGAATTTGGAGTAAGATTGAAAGGTAAGAGCGAAGATTTGGTGGAACCGGATGTAAATTCGTGTGATACTCTTGCAAAGTAGGAAGCTGTTCTGACAGATGAGCTTGCACAGGCCATTTTTAATGGTGGTGGAAGAAGGGATCAAGTTTTCTCAGTCGGTGTTGGTAAGAAGTAAAGTGAAGGAATTTTAGTGAGGAAGCGAGAAAAGAGTAGAGGCTGTTATATAGGGAGAGAGAGCAGTGATGGTGGAAAAGGGTATTATGGTCATTAAGTGAATGGATGTATGGACGGACGGTGCAACCGTGTATGTGGACTGTGACTGTGGTAGGAGGAGGAGAAAATGGAATCTGTGATGACTAGTCAAATGATGTCTTCCTAGTTCCACGTGCTTATTTTATATTTCAAATTAATTATTGAATTATGAGTTGTTGGTGTAATTAAAAATCATTACTCATATTTGGTGAATCACTAAATTTGATTCGGACAGATTATTGTCAAATTAACAACAAAATATTATCACGAAAAACATAGAAATAATTTTATGGAGAAAGTAAAGAAGTTTTTGAATTAAACACGTGTTATGGGATTTTGGACGGAGAAGAGATGTTTTAGATTCTGAAACAGCCTACAATATTGTCAACTGAGCATGGACTTTTAATATTCAAAATAAAATTTTGTTGGTTAGCAATTTTGGTTTCGTGGATAATAAATTTCCTTTCCCATTGTACAACAAGTTTGGGGAGCTTTTTTGTTTTTCTAATTCAAGGCTTAAAAAAATGAACCATGAAAAATTAGACTTAATCTCACGTAATGTGTAATTTATTTAATTTTACCAATTAAATATTTTTTTTTAATCAGCAAAGCCAAAATCAAGTTTGCGGATATGAAATTTGACCAAAAAATCCAATGCTAGAGTACATATTTTCTGTGACAAAAATTGATACGAAAAGATAAAATTCTATAATTTTTATAAAATATGGAGATAAAATTAATTATTAAGTAAAATTAACTTTTTCTTTTTAATTAAATTAAAACCCTAAAAAGTATTTTATGAAGCAAATAAGAATGTTTAAGTTTTTACCAAATTTAATTTGTTGCAAATATAACGTAATTATTATATAAAGCATGTGTTGCTTCGGGTTCATACAAAATATAAGAAAGGAAAGTCAATTGGAAGTAGGGAGTGGAACACGTGGGTTTTATTTATTACGCATACTCTTACTTAATAAAAGTCCTAATTTCAATTCAAGGAATTTAATTGTTTATGAGAAAGTTTAGATCTTGATGTTGTTTTAGGGGTATTTTCTCAAACTTAGTATTCTCCTTCAAAATTAATTATTTTTCTCAACAAAATGATATTAAAGAAAACACATATTTTATGCATTATAATTTTACTCTTATTATACAGTTCGCATTTGTAATTGTAAGGTTGATTATATTTTGATTAAAAATAAGAAGTAGCATATAAACATGGAAGAATTACTCTTGAGTCTTTCAAATTTATCGTCAATTGAATTCTCAATTTTCTGAAAAAAAACCTCCTTTTGTAATTCCAAAATTCCAAATTTTAAACAATTCAGCCTAGATCAAACTCAATGCTTGCTTAACTTGTACTAAATTGGATGAATTGTGTCGGATTTTTATGCACACCTTTACTAACAAAAATGTGGTTCTCAAGACCCTAAGGTCTTGGATTCAACCCTATAATATCCCCTCAATATTGGCCCAAAAAAAATGTCAAACTTTCATAGTAGTAGCGCTATGAGGGCCTGGTTTTAGTACCGGTTTTATAAAAAAAATTGAAACTAAATTACTGTTACTCATTAAATGGTATAGATACCGTTAGTATTTGGAATTAGTATTTGGGACCGTCTCAATTTCTAGTTCAATTTCAGTATTGATGCTTCATATACGGTACTCAGTACCAGTTCAAAGAAAAGAAATGTACTTAGCACGACTAATTCATTTCAAAAATCTATTAAATCACTGTATAATTTGTAAAATATGTAATTTTTAAAAAAATTATGTAAAATATGTTTTATTCATGGTGACATGAGCGTTGCTATGAAAATGAAAATAATAAGAAAATAAAAATTTTTATTCATACATATTAATTGTTTTCATCCATTTTCAATCAAATTACAAAAGTCCAAAAGTAATCTAAAAATCACACAATTATATAATCATCATCGTGCCCACCTAAAATAAATTATAAATCTAAAAATTATAAACAATTATATATTTTTCACCAAACTACATTTCTCTTTCAATATATAGTGCATTTATTTTTATTTGGGTTCCTTTTTTTTAAAAAAAAATCGAATATAATTTTTTATTCCATTTTTAGAACAGACTCAAATTTGTCGATTCTAATATGGTTCATAGTTTCAAGGTAGTTTTAGGTGAAACCATGCACAATTTTATATTATAGTGTAGTGTTATTTATGAAAAATTTTTAAATAGAACTAGTCTATCACATTATCCATATATACTAATTTAATGAGATGATGAGACATTAACAAATGGTTAGTTAAGATAACACATGATAAAAAAAAATAAAATATAGCACATATTTAGGAGGAGAAAATAAAATATAATTTGTAAGAATTAGATGGCAGTTTTTCTCAATAAATATTTTATACAATCATATATTCATATGAAATTTCATAGCTCAGGCTTTAGATTTAGCTTTGGGATGGATGGTCAAAATCAGAAATTTTACCCTTATTCATGTCCATCCATTTTTTTTTCTTTTTAAAATTTGACCATTCAATGTTCTTCTTCAACGTGTGCTGCCCATGTCAGTACTTGGGTAGTGGGTTTAAACCGTAATATTTCCATTTCACTTTTTTAAGATAAAAGAATGAAAAATCTTAATTAATAGTAAAATAGTATAATACAATAACCCTTCCATAAACAGATTAACACAATTAAAAATTTTTTGGTAACGATAATCTCTGACCACAGAGCACATCACGAATGTCATTATAAAACCTTTAAGAACAGTGTTATATTTACTCTTTTTTCATAGGTAAAATGTTTTTAGCTCAATAAATAAATAAATATATTAAATTAACAAAACTTCTTATGAAAAAATAAAACCACCTTACAAAAAAATAATTCAAACCTTTTCGAAAGGAAAAAAACTTTAAAATCTGAAAAAATAAATTAGAATCTGAATTAAAATACAACTCATCTAAAATTTTATTGAAAGAAAAGACACAAAGAAGAAAAGAGAAGATAGAATAATTACTGAACCAAACAACATGATCTGCATACGATATATAATTGACTCACAAAATTTACAAGAAATATACATAAAAAAATCAAAACCAACATCAAGTATGCTCAATGCAGTGAATAAACTATAGTTATATAATATAATAAAAGAGAAGGGCATTCCATTTTAATCTATATTTTAATCGTTCTACTTAAATAATTTTTATTTAGTTTTACATTCTCCAAAGAGTCATCTTACGCCAAAATTATCCAAAATATACCTTTTTTCTTCTAATTGTTCATCGTGGTCTTCCGATTCTTTATCATTTTTGTTTTAATAGAGTTCACTCAATTAGGGCTGTAAACGAGCCGAATTGAGTATTGTACTGCTTGAATTTGGCTCGTGTTAAATTCTATGAGCTTGAACTCGTGTTCGAGTTCTAAGTGAAAGTTCGGTTCAAGCTTGTTTTTAAATTTGAAAGCTTAAACTCAACTCGCGAGCTTAGCTGTTTCATGTTGGTATTCGAGCTCGACCTCGAGTTTGAGCTCGCAAATAAGCTTGAATTTGAGCTCGTTTCGAGCTCGAGTTTTAACTCGCAAATAAACTTGAGCTTGAGCTCGTTTCCTACTTTTATTTGAGCTCAAGCTCGAACTCATGTTTGAACTTGTTAAGAGTTAGTCAAAAATTAAGAAAATTCATTTTTAATGTTATTTCAATGAGGAAATAAAAATAATAGTTTTAATGAAAAAGAGACGAAATAGCAAAAAATGAAGTGGGGAGGCAGGTGATTTGAATGAAACATATTTTTTAGTTTAGTATCAAAACGACGTTGTTTTTGATAGGCTTGCGAGCTTATTTAACGAGCAGCTTGCTAGCCTATTAAACGAGTTATTCGCCTTTTTAAATGAGCTGTTTTCGAGCCGGCTCGCGAGCCTAACTACTCAGCTCGAGCTCGGCCTGTTTGTTAAATGAGCTCGAATATTCGGCTCAAGTTTGGCTCGTTTATTATCGATCCGAGTTCGAGTCGAGTTTTTAACAACGAATATCAAGCCGCTCGCGAATGACTTGACTTGTTTGCAGCTTTAGACACAATACGACAAGTTGGTTAAAAGTTGGCTAAATGAATTGGCGGGTCGTCTCCGCAACTCCACTCACTGATTGCAAACATAATCCATGTGTGCTCTTGTGGATTTTACAGTCCCAATTTAGGAAATATATTTTGTTTTTTTTTTTTACATGCCCTTTGCCAACTGTCTTGCTTCTTATGTCTCATTTTGAAAAAATACGTTTTTTTTTTTTCAAAAACATCCATTTCATATCTACCAATTTATAATTTAACTAGAAGATAAGCAAAATCCAAGTAGAATATTTCTTGATAGGCCTAAAATGAATAAAAAAATAAAAAAAATATGGATTCAATCCTCTCAATTATTGACCGAAAAATAAGATATTTTTCACAATTTTCTGTATGCGGATTCAATCTATTTATTGATGAAATTAATCTCTCTCTTTTTTTATTTAGAAAAAAAGTAATTTTAGTCGGTAATTCTTCAGAAACTGAAAAATTTGAAAGTTTTTACTGTATTGTTCTTGGTTAATTAAAGTTAATTTCGTTAGTCTGCAAAAAGCAATGTGTTTCATCTCAAGGAAAAATGTGAGTTTTATAACAATATCATTCTAATGAAACTCCATTAATTTGGACTTAACCACCTAATTTGGTTATTTTTCCAGTAATTTCTAAGAATATTGGCGAATAGGAAGAAAAAATCAAATTCTAAATTTTTGCATGTCAAATTTGTTAATTTAGACTAATCAAAGATAACTTTAGATAACTGAGATAGTCCACTGGAAAATTTTCAATTTCGTCAAATAATTTTATTTGGAGTAAAATTGTTAAAAAAGATGATTTTAGGCCGAGCAATGATTTTTCTTTATATATATATAAACATACACACCTATTCGGCATGTCCAGAAGTTTGGAGGAATAAAGTTTAAATGTGGGATTCAAAGCCGGGTAAATTGGGCTCAGAGGTAGAGCTTTTCCACCACGCCAACCCATTCCCCTTGAGTAGAAATCTTTCTTCAAAAAATAAATTGATTATATTATTTAGCAAGTATAACTTCAATAAAAATGTGAAAAAATAAAAATGTCAAATGGGTCTACATATGGATTGAGGAGGAATTTATTAAGGTAATTGTGTTTTTAGAGAAAACTAAATAATAATATAGTGAATATGTAAATAGAGTGTAAATTCATCCAATTAATGTGTCTACTTTATAAGAGAAGCTAGGGAGCAAAATGATAAACTATATCCCTCTCAACACATGTGAAAGTAATTTTATATTTATGAAACTTTCATATAAAAATTTAAGTTTTCTGCCTTTACTTTTTCCAAAATCTTTCCTATACATGGTGAAGGTGATTACTTCATAAAACTTACCCACTCTTTTCTGAATCCCATAATCATTGACAATTGAAAGCTTTCTTATTATTAGAGATAATTAGTTTTAGTTCTTTAAACTTTTATATAATCTTCGACTAAATTTTTTTATTTTTTAGAAAATTATTTAAAGTTCTTTCATGTTTTAAACCATTTTAACATTTTGTTCTTCAATTTTTTGTTAATCAATTTTTTTTATAACTTTGTTTACCCCTTTTGTACATTTATTATTATTATTATTATTATTATTATTATTATTATTATTATTATTATTATTATTATTATTATTATTATTCCTGTTGAAATAAAAATCTTATTCTTCATTTGTTTGCTGTGATATGTGTTAGCTGCTCGTCCTTTCATTCCTGTGAAACCTACCTTCCCGCAGTTACCTTCATTCCAACGATCAAAAACCACCCTAAGCTAATTCAAATTTCAAACATTGTGAGAGTTCCATGATTCCTTGTTGCAAATGATTAAGAAAAATGAAAACCATAGTAAAAGGATTAAACCTAAACCAACCATGGCAGCAACAAAAAAAACAAAGAAAAGAATTCGAAAGGTAAATGTCACCCAGCCAAGAATCATCATAGTAATGAAAAACAGAACCAACAATAAGAACTTAAAATCGGAGAAATCTGATGAAAGATAAAGAGGTTAGCCCATGAACCCGAATGGAACCCGTGATTTGACCGTCTGGTTTCTTCCTCTCTGGCAACAGATCAGTGAAATTATGAGTATCAATGGAAAGGTTGTGATAAGAGTAAGGAGATGGCAGTCTGGGTTCGCCGGTCTGAGCTTCGTAGTGGCGGCTATGGAGATCGAAAATTCTGTCTCTCTCTCTGTTCTACTGCAAGGAAAAGAAGAAGGAGAAGAAGAAAAAGTTCAGATGGAGTGAATGGAGATGGTGGTGGTGGCCGGTTCTGATTCAATGTTTAGGCCTTATTATCTTTCCTTTGAGTTTTGATTTTGGTGGTTGTGGTGGCTGGAAAGTGGAAAGGAACGAGAAGAGTCAATCTAAGATTAAAATTGGATTTTCTTTTTCATGGAAAAAAATTAAGATTAAAATTGTGATAAAGGGCATTTGGAGAGAAGAAGAAATGTTAAAATTAAATTTTTTAAAGTAAATATTAAATATACATAAAAAAATTAATAAGGACATGATAATATATATATATATATATATTTTTAATATTAAGGATATGAAATAAATATAGTACAAATGATATATTAATTTTTTTATGAAATGGATGAAAATTAGATAGAAGAACCCGAAAGTTGAATATATAAAAATTGAAACGCCTTTAAATAATAGAAGAAACTTATCGCAGATTATAAAAAACTTTAAGAATTTGAAATTAATTCATTATTATATTATTATTCTCAAGAATTCAATTGGAAAATTATTGCCAAGTATGGTAATTGGAAAACATATCATCAGAAAAAACATTCCCACCTATTCATATTAGAGAGCTAATTTAACATTTTCACCTTAATGATAAAATAGTAAGCAAAGACAAGGTTATGGAAGTGATTTTAATTTTTTTCTTAATTTCTTAATTCTGTAAAATGCATATATATTGATTTACAATGTGTTAATGGAGGTCAATCACAGTAATTTTGATTGATCTGCTGCTGATTTACTTCCTTGATGTTGGCAGATTTAGTCAACTGTGGATTCTTCCCATTTCTGCATCATTCTTACACTCCCTCTCAAGTTGGATCGTAAGATCTCTAACACCCAATTTGCCTAGTACTTTGTTGAATAACTCGGATGGTACTATCTTTGTCAGTATATTTGCCAACTGTTCCTTAGACTGAAAGAACAATAGACATATAATTCCTCCATCGAGTTTTTCCTTAATAAAATGTTTGTCTACCTCCATATGTTTTATTCGGTCATGTTGAACTGGATTCTCGGAAATGCTTATTGCGGCTTTATTATCACATCAACTCATAAGTATTCATTGAAGGAAAGCTGATTTCTTTCAGTAGCTTTCTCAACCAAAGTACATTAGTTAGTCCTCTAGCAATTCCATGAAATTCTGCCTCAGCACTTAAAGTGCTACAACCTTCTGTCTTTTACTCTTTCAAGTGACCATATTTCCTCTTATAAAGGTAAAGTATTCGAAGGTTGACCTCTTGTCAATTGGATTACTTGCTTAGTACAAGGAATGCTTGAATTTCCAAATGACCATGCTTCTGAAATATCACTACTCTTTTTGACGATCCTTTCAGATATCGTACAATTCTAACTGTTTTTCCATGTGATCTCTTTGGCGCTTATGCATCAATTGATTGACTATTCCCACAGCATAGACTATATTTGGTCTGATGTGTGAAAAATATATAAGATTTCCCACTAACCTCTGATATTATTCTCAGTTTGCTAACTCAGCACCTTTTACGATCTGTAGTCTATGGTTAACCACTATTGGAGTATTTGTTGGTTTACAGTCCAGTAATTTTGTCTCGACAAGTAGATCAAGTATATATTTCCTCTGAGATGAAGATTCCTTTTTTCAATATCAAAACTTCTATTCTTCAACCTCCCTAAGTCTTTCATTTCAAATTTTTTTAAGTTAGCAATCTCTTCCTTATCATTTCTCGTGATGATCATGTCATCCATATAGATAATAAGGCATATGTCACTAAATCTCTCATTCGCTTGAGGAAAAAATATGATCAGTATTGCTTAGGCAATACCCATACCTTTTCATAGCTATGGTGAATCTCCCAAAACATGTTCTAGTTGACTACTTTAAACCATACATTGCTTTTCTTAGTCGACATCCTTCTCTGGGTTCAAATTCTTTTGAGAACCCTAGGGTAGCCTTCATATACATCTCTTCCTTCAAGTCACCATGTAAAAAAGCATTCGTCACATTAAATTGATACAATGACCAATTTTGGTTTGCTGCTATAGAAAATAAAACATGAATAATGTCTATTTTGGCTACTAGAGAAAAAGTCTCAAAGTAGTCAATATCATATGTTTGTGTGTAACCCTTAGTTACTAGTATTGCTTTGTACCTTTCAACAGTTCTATCTGCCATGTAGTATATAATGAAACCCATTTGTATCCAACTATTTTTTTCTTGGGTGGTAACCTGCATTTCTCCTAAGTACTATTCTTTTCTACTACCTCTATTTCAAATTGCATTGCCTATTTTTAATTCCTACTTTCTTGTGCATCTTCCACTGATATGGGAATACTAGTTGAATATAGTGAGGTATTAAATACCTTTGCAACTTTGGATAGACTCCCATTTACTAAATTTGCCATAAGGTATTTTGATCCTTGAGGTTCATTTTTTGGTTCATACCATTTTTGTGAAATTCCCCAATTGCTACTTGGCAGAAGAAAGTACCTTCCCTGTGTTTCAAGAACATACTCTTCTGGAACTGCAAGATTAGAGTTCAAACTAGTGGAAGTACCTAAAAATATTTCTGAATTAAAACTACTAATCTCAGGAATATTTTACGAAGAAGATTTGAAGAGCTCTAACATGTTAGACTGTTTTATGTCTTCAGTAGTAGACTCGATAATACCGCTTACTTACTCTTTTGGAATAATTTCTGGCAAGACTAGACTATATAACTAACTTAGTGGATCCATGGTATGACTCTCCCCCTGATCACTGGGTTGGGTGTGGTAAAAAAACTTTGTTTAGAGAAAGTCACAGTCCATAGTAGTATGCATGTGACTTGTGACTGGATTAAAATACTGATACCCCTTTTGGTTACTACCATATCCCATAAAGACACATTTGACTGCACAAGAATCAAGCTTGGTTTGGTTATGTTTGGGAATATGAACATACACAATACATCTAAAGACCTGAGGTTGAAATGTCAGAGCTGGTGGAATTTGGGATAACAGGCTAAGGGATTAAGTGGTGTCTTGAGGTCTAGGATTTTTATGGGTAGACAGCTAATAAGGTAGACAGAGGTGGTTATGGCTTTAGGCCAGAAGTATTTAGGGACACTGGATTTTAGCATAATTGCCCGAGTTTTTTCAAGGAGAATGCGGTTTCTTCTTTCTACAAGTGTGTGGATCGGTTGTTTGGTGTATAGGTAATTTTTCATGAAAAAATTATTACATGATATGATTTATATATTCGCCCTATTTTTTGACTTAAGTACCTTAATTTATTTCTGGAACTAGGTTTCGATAAAATTGTAGAAGGAAATGAATTTCTCAAGTACTTTAGATTTTTTCCTTAAAAAATATACACAGGTCATTCTAGTACAATCATCAATAAAGAGTAGGAAATATAAAAAAATATTTTTACTGGTTGCAGGAGCAGGGACCTAAACATCCAAATACACTAATAAAAAAGGATTATCAACTTTAGTAGTACTTGGATAATACAGGTTTTCACAAGAAAAATTGCTATTATTGCTGAAATACTAAGGAAACAGAAGTTTGAGGTACCCAGATGATGGAGTCCTAAATGTCGGTGCCATAGCCAAACTTGACGATCTCCCACCCCGTGAGCCAGCAATGCGGTGCCTTGTTGGTCCACCTTGTCAACATAGTACAGTCCTCCATTTTTAGAACCATACCCAATGATCCTCTCCGTTCGAATATCCTACAAAATACAAAAAGTTGGATGAATAAGTACAATGCAGTGCAGTTCAATTCCTTTGTTACATGGCTAATAGATAACAGCTTATGAGATAACACAGTAACATAAAGACAATTTGTTAGTTTAAGAGATGGAGAAAAAACAACAGTCCTAGCTCCTTTAACTAGTGAATAACCCCTATTAGCAGTCTGAATGTAATTTTTGTGTGGTTTTGTTGGAGATTTAAAGTTTGAAATGTCATACGACGTAGTATTTTTAGCTTCACAATCAAACACCTATTTATCATTTTTTATAGGAAAGTTTTTTGATACTAAACAAGTAGTGAATTTTTTTTTTTGATATTTCTCTTCAATTTGGGACAATTTTAGAAATCTGGAAACTTTTGTGGACTTAATTGAAAGTTTTAAGCACCATTCGGTTCAAAATTAAATAGTTTAAAAATTTCATAAAAAAAGTGAAATAAAGTAGAACATGAGAGATTGGGTGTAATTTTCCCCAAACCCTATACTTATTTTTTTTTTCCTCAATTTTTAGCATCATCTACCTCTCTTTCTTCTCTTCCAGTGCTGGCAGTCAAGACCATAGCCATAAAACTTCCTTGTTCGTTGCCTCCAGTGTCGGTAACCTCTTGATTGCCCAATGTTGTTGAAGTAACACAACCTCTCGTCCCTCTCTTTTTGTTGTCCGGCCACCATTTTGGTATCCAATTAGTTTAAAACACCCATATTTGGTGTGTTTGGCTCCACCACAGTGGGTGCACTTCAGATGGGACTTGTCCCTATCATCTTTCAGGGATTATGACCTACCCATGCCTTTGGCTATCTCTAACCGACCCTTGGTTACAAATCCACTTCGATGCCTGAGGGAGATTCTCCCGATGATGGCGACGGCTGTTCTTCGCTTTTCATGATCCCTCTTCTTGCCGTTTCTCTCCTTATGGTTACATATGCACTCTCAACTGATGGAAGTGGATCCTGTTTAAGGAGATCCCTTTTGTCGATGTCATATATATTACTTACTTTAGCAAGGAACTGATATTTTGTTTTGTTATTTTAGTGTATTAAAGACATTCATGTCTTCTGGGCATCTCGTAGGGTTTGACATCCTCCAATTAATCTTCTTCCATATTACCTGGAGCTGACTATAAATCCTCTCCAACGATTGATGACCCTGTTTCATGTTGTCTGATTTCACTACCAAATTAACGATCTGTAGTGAGTCCCTCCCGCTATTGTAAATGGCTTTGATTCCCTGCCACAACTCTCTTGTTGTTGGGTAATCGATATACTAGTGCATTAGGTCAAGCTCAATGTTTTTAATAATCTAGGTAATGACATTTGAATCAATTTCAATCTGTTTTTGGTATTTTGGATCGGTCTGAGATGGCGGAGGGGATGTGACGTGCTTGAGCCTCCCTCCGCCCCATATTGCCAAGCTCATAAGTCTTGACTAAATTGTATAATTCTGGTCATTGAGCTTAGTTTAAATTGTTATTGTCTGGTTGCTATTGTTGCTTTCTATGGGGTTTCGATTGGGTGTGATGATCTATAGTAAATTCAGTAATCGAGTCACAATTAAGGGGTTCAGTGTCTCCCTTGTTTCTGTTGTTCTTGAGGAAGAAATTGGTGTTTCTTCTGTCATTCTTACAAGTAAGTTGAATGGTAGATGATGAACATTTAGGTTATTTTATGTTCTTTGGACCATTTAAAGCTCTGATACCATATTAAAATAATAAGCAGAGACAAGTTTAAGAAAAGTGATTCTATTTTTTTTTCTTAATTTTTCAATTCTATACAATGCACATATATTGATTTGCAATATGTTAATGCAGATCAATCACAGTAATTATGATTGATCTGCTAATAATTTACTTCCTTTGATGTTAGCAGATTTGATCAACTGTGAATTTCTTTCCATTAATGCGTGATTCTCATATTTAAATTATAAAAAGTATTTAAACTCTCCCAATTTTAAACTTTATCACAAATTCACTCAAATTGAAATTATATGACACAATTTCATCTTAAATTCAAAATAAAAGTAAATAAAAAATGTTCATAATTGTAGTAATTTATTCCACGATTAACTTAGGTTAAGAACCTTTTTTTTTTTGTTGATGAGTTAGATTAGAGAACTTGAGATGTGGATTCAAGTCAGTAAGTAAGCCAACCCAATTTTTCGTTTTATTTGTATTTGACCCAAGGGGTACACACAAGTTAAACCCTCTCACATAGACGATTGACTTAAACAAACACATGTAAGTCAAGATTCTAAACTATTGATCCCATTTCATAATTTATAATCATAATTTAAACTAAAATTAAACCATCAATAATATTAGAGTATCGTGTTAAATGAGAGCCTATGAGGCTGATGTCAACTGAAACATAAAATATGATTATTGACTGTCAAATAAACAATGAAGATTACTAATTAACGTAAAATGCAGGGTGATTATAATTTTTGCCAAGCTAATGTCATGTTCTTTAAGCATTTTAACTTGGTTGATGAGATTTGGATCTCAGAATCAAGGTTAGGTTTATTAGAAAGAAATGGACATGTGTATGTGTATGTTGATATAATTGAACAACCTCGTTAAATTCAAATTAAATAATCTAAAACTTAAACTGTCAGTTGAATATAACCATATTTGTTTATCTCAATTTTTTTATTGGTTTAAAAAATAAGAAATAATTGAAAACTTATAGCTTTAAGTGAATTGAAACAAAATATGGCATACAGAAAAATAATATTAGTGATTTTAAAACTAATAATTAGTAGATAGTAGTTGAGACACGAAAGATTAGTTATGAAAAAATAGATAAAATAAGGTAGTTAGAATTTTATACGTCATCTTAGCCCATGCAATATGCTCCTTCCATCATAAAAGGGCCAAATAACAATATTCAAATATTCTAATTAATCACATTAACCATTCCATCTAAACATGATCCAACGGTCCTAATTTTACAATCCTACTTATAATACGTACTTGATGTGCAATTACCACTAATGATATTATATACCTCATGCAAGCATTGCTTTTCACCTACCAGATATCAGATTTATTAGAAAAACAGTTAACCATTGCTATCATTTCTTGCTTGGCCAAAAAGGGTTATAATCAGTATCTGCAGGTGAAGTCATGGCTTGATGAGTTCAGTATATAATATATCCTATAATGAGCTGATTGAAATTAAATCTATAATTTTTTAGGAAAATTTACATCATGAATATGTTTCAAAAGCTGATTGAAAGAGTAAGGTCTCTTGTGGGTTTGAAAGGCTGGGATTATTGTGTTCTTTGGATTTTTAGCCATGACCAAAGGTTAGATAAGATTAGACCAAATTTTTGAACTATATATATATATATACTCTTTCAGATTACTAAATTTTTGTTTTATTTTTTGATTGGCAGGTTTCTTGAATGGATGGAATGTTGCTGCGGAGGAACTCAGAATATGCAAAATGGTGGAGAAGAAGTTGAATTTCCTCTTCCTTGTTCATCATTTTCTTGTAAAGATTCAATCTTTCAACATCCCAGAACTCAATCTTGCGAACTTCTTGCACAACTGCCTTCTTCTATCTCATTAGACTCCGGGTATATAATCTTTCTTTAGTTTTTTAAGTATTACTTAACTTTGATTACCCTTTTTCTATATATAATAACTCGAGCTAGGTTAATTAATTATTTTATTAACAGGATTCATGCACAAACCTTGATATCAAACCAACCCAGATGGCTTAATTTTTCTAATAGTTCAGATTCAAGTGTGCTTCTAGTGAGTATTTAATTTAAATTAGTCATACTCTAATAAAAAATTAAACACAATCCCTAATTTTCATTTATTATTACAATTCAGGAAACAATTGGAACTAGGGTTTTGATACCAGTGCCAGGAGGACTATTAGAGCTGTTTGTTACTAAACAAGTAAATCATTTTTGAATGATCCATTTAAATATTTAGATTTTATTAAATTAATTAATTCAAGTACAAAATGATCAAATTAATTAATTAAATACAGGTAGCTGAAGATCAACAAGTTATAGATTATGTGACATCTGAATGTAACATAATAATGGAGCAAGAAAGCATAATGGATACAAGTTTTCCAATAATGGATATGATCAACGAACAACAATCTTCGAAACCCTTTTTAGCCGTTGATCATGATAATCAATTCCAGGAGAATTTAGCTTATGGAAATGGAATCCATAATAATAATAATAATAATAATATAGGTAGTCCTGGTGGTGCAATGAATGATTATTTTGAGAATGGGAATGAAGAATTGCAAAAATCAATAAGTGATAAAGAATGGGATGATAAAGAGTGTATAAAACAAGAGAAAGGGAAATTGGATTGTAGTTATGATGAAGGAGACGAAGAGAATGATGCTAAGCATATGAGAAGAACTGGAAGAGAACCTGCTAAAAATCTTCATGCTGAAAGAAAAAGAAGGAAAAGACTTAATGGTAGACTCTATGATCTTCGAGCACTCGTTCCCAAAATCTCTAATGTAAGCAATTTCCCTTTTTTATTTTTGGACCGAGCATGAAATTTCGACCACATGACAGTGTGATCCTCTCTGTAAACTGCATAACTTGGGACAATCCACCCCTTAGACACATATGCTCCAATATTGAACTTGTAATTTATTTTTTTTTCTTTTTTAATTTGAGCAGCTGAATAAGGCGGCTATACTTGGAGATGCAATTGAATTTGTGAAGGAATTGCAAAAGCAAGAAAAAGAATTGCAACAAGAGCTTGCTGAGCATTCGGATGATGAAATTCCAGATGTTGGAAATAATGGGTTTCATGTGGAACCAAAATTGAATCCACAAACCAAGTTAGAAATTAATTCTCAGGAAAAGGGACAACAAATGGAGGTAATTATATATTTATTTAAAATTAATTAATTGATTAATTTTGGTACTTAAGCAATTAATTAATGTAGCCCCAAGTGGAAGTGGCACAAATAGACGGAGATAAGTTCTTCGTGAAGGTATTTTGTGAACATAAAGCAGGTGGGTTTGTGAGATTAATGGAGGCTTTAGATTCTCTTGGCTTAGAAGTCACAAATGTCAATATAACAAGTTGCAGAGGCCTTGTCTCAAATGTTTTCAATGTAGAGGTAATCAAGATTTGATTATTAATTTTTTTTTAATTACTAATTGATTCAAATTGATTATGGTTGTGTGGTTTGTAGAAGAAGGACAGTGAAATGGTTGAAGCAGATTATGTGAGGGAGTTTTTGCTGGAATTAACAAGAGACTCGCCAAGAGGATGGCCGCCGGAAGTTGCAAAAGCTTCCGATGATGATATTGGCATGGACTTTCACCACCACCACCACCTCCACCACCTTCATGGTTGACCATATTTTACTATCAAAATAATAACAATTAAGTTTAAAGGTTTTATATGATATAATTAATTATTGTTACTGCTACTTTTAAATTAGTCTATTTGATGTTTTAATAAATGCAAAAATATATTTTTCATGAAAACCAAATATTGTTAAGAAAAAATATATATCATAAATTTTTCATGTTTAAAAAAAAAAAAAGATATCATGTTTTTGTTATTAGACTTTCTTGGACAAATTGAGTTGGGTATCTTATTTTTACTCTAACAATTCATTTTCATGCATTATTAAGCATATTTCACATGAATTTGGCGGGTAAACAAATTAGATTAAAATATAAAACAAAAATAATTTTAAATAGATAATAATTAAAAAAATATGAGTTGTATGATTGCGTAGAGGTGAAGAAGTGTGGCCATTCCATGACCCTATTTGAACCGTCGTTTCGTAAATAAAAATTAGTATAATGATTAATCAACTGTAGAAGAAGATATTAAACATCCACTTTGTTGATTTGGGCCCATAAATGAGAGTTAGTATTTGATTTAGTTCATCACTAAGTCTTTCAAAATGTAAAAGAGAGAAAGAATAGAAGCTCATTTGATTTGAATATAAGCTCGCACTATTTAACTTTTCTTTTTTCAACTTCAATTTCTAATAATAACATTTCAATATTAGTACTTCTTTCATTTAATTTACTTAGTAAAGTTATTTTATTTTGATATCAACCTATTAGCTATATTAAGTTAATTTATTCATTAAGTAGCCTTAAAAATAACTTATGAGCTCTATTAATGATTATTACTTCTAGGCTTTTTCTTTTTCTTTAGTTTTTGTCAGATTTTTAAGGCAATTTTATGGGAACACTCTTATTTTGTCAAACTTTTCTTATGAACTATTTTCTTCTATTATTTTTAAACAATTTTTTATTCTTCTATTTTTTTTTTACAAATATTCTTCTATCGTGTTAATATTATAAAAATGAAATGGTTATTAGAATGCCATATACACATACACTCAGAATTATAAACGCACTTATTTTTTATGTGATTTTCTTAGTGGCACCCCACCGTTTTAAAATGACCTATTGTGTTTCTGAATTATTCAAAACTAACTCCTCATTATTACATCACACCCTTGAAAAATTACCAAATTGGCGCTTCATCTTCAAAGGTCCAACGACAGAGGCACCAATTCGATATTTCCAACAAAACAATTGAACTTTCAATTCCGACAATAAAACTTGCAAGTTAGTATACTAAATGAAAGTTTTCAGAGCGAAGATTCCAAATATGTCTTCAAATCCATCGTTCAACCACTATAAGGCTTTGAAAAATGGAAATGAAAATCGGGTCATTTTGAGCCATTTACCCAATCTTTTTCAAACTCAACCCTCCAATCATAGATAGTGTAAAATATTGATACCAGTAGAAATATGTATTGTAAAAAAGGTTGATCGATCGTCTTATATTTGAAAACAAACGTTCGTAGCAAAAGTAGTGTAAAAAATGAATGAGAGGTTACTTTTGGATATTTCATAGGCATAATAGGTCACTAGTAAAAATTTTTATTTCCATTTTTCGAGGCATTACAGTTGTTGGACAACGGATTTAAAGATATATTTGGAATTCTCGCCGTGAAAGTTTTCATTTGTTATACTCACTTATAAGTTTTATCGCCACAATTGAAAGTTCAATTTTTGAGTTGAAAAATTATCAAATTGGTAACTCTGCCATTGTTGGACCTTTGAAGGTGAAGTATTAATTTTTGATAATTTTTTTAGGGGAGTGACGTAATAGGAGTATGAGGGGTTAATTTTAAATAGTTCAAAAGTACAATAAGTCATTTTGAAATGTTGGAATGCTAACAATAAAATCGCGTAAATGATAAGGGTGAGAATATGTATTTGGCTATGCTCAATGAATTATATATTTTCTAATTGCCAATTTTTCGTATAAACCAAGACAATGATATGATACGATATGATGATTAATTCCTTAATTACGTTCAACGCAACAGCAATAATTAAAATAAACAAACAAAATGAGATTAATATGATAATGTATCGAGTCCGACGAGTTAATAAAACGTACTAATGGAGTACGTATATAACTTAATTCAATGAATTTACGGACATGGAAGGAATTAATTTTTATGAATAAAATCAAGACAAAGATACGTTAATTATATAATTGTAAAAAATGTTTATGGATCATGAAAAATTAACAAGTAGCAAAAACAAAAATCTAGGTTGTCGACTTTATAAAAGACAATGCCCATGTCAAGCACGAGAATATCACGTGCTAGGTATGCATGTCTTCTATGTACAGTACAAGCATGTAATTTAAAAATATTTCAAATTCTAATAAATTAGGCAGAGAAAAAACAGCTTTAGAGACAAGAAATTAGTGCACTACTTCATTGTTTGATGGTGAAATTAGAATTTAAGATTAATTTATAAACCGATTGTCTCCTAATTATCTAACAAATATGGGTTTTTTTAAATTTGTTTGAGGTTTGAAAATTGATTGATTTATTGACCCTACATTGCAAGAAAGACATGGCAAATGGTTGATGGGCCAAGAAAATAGATTGGGTAAGGTAGGATTCTATATATTTTTGTAAGAGCAGACCAGCTATTTGTTGGCAATTTTTGTTTTGTGGGTCAATTTCTTTTAGCTTATAAAAGTATCAAGAATAGTTCGTTCATCCAAGAAAAAATCAACAATAGTTTCATGATAATGACTCAATGTTCTTTTCTGTAATAATTTTGAAATTATTTATAAGATTATTCATAATTGTGACACATTATGAAATAAGATTGATATCAGTTCAATAGTTCATTGTTTTTGTTTCTCAAAAAATTATTATAATCTAATAATAATTATTTAGAAAACTGATAAATTTAGTGTCAGAATTTTGTTAAATGTTTCAATTTGGTGTCTCATTTTTTTTTTGTGTATTTTATATATGTGGTTCGCCGAAAAAATCAGTATGTGCGTCGAATTACATAATGACTAATGAAATAAAACCATTTGGATTTCACGTAAACTTCTAATCTGAATTATATGTTAACAAACAAAATTAACATTAGTAGAATCTTTTAGGATTGGTAACTATGGCTACTAATAGGAGTGTAAAATTGAAATCTGAAGATTCAATATTTAGTTATATATATATGTGCATGTGTTAAAGTAGAAAGAGAAGAATTAAGTAGGATTGACCTTCTTTTCACGCGCATAAAGCTGTCTTTACTAAAATGTTAGTCATAGACTAATTAATTTTGATTAAGATTTAGAGTTGACTGTAATTAGGCAGAGATTCTAGCAGTATGGAATTATAGGTACCAACTCCAAAATCCACTCAACTTAACATCAGTGGCAGTGGAAATGGGGAGGAGCACAATACAAAACATGTGGGATTATGCTTTGGCCTTTTCTTGATTAACTTAATTAATTAATCACTTAGGTTCTTAAGCAATTTTTTGAACCTTGAGCTTTAACTTAGTGAATCTTACTTAATGTCCCCTTGTTTTTTTTTCTCTACTCATTCATTGGGAACATCCAATAAAATTGGATAACTTTAATTTCCACTATATTTCTTAATGTAATCCACTTCATTAACTAATTAATCCATAATTTTAACCTCGTACTTTATATAATCTTTACATATTAACCATGAAACAAAAATAAAACTTAAAATGCTTACAACTTATTAGAATTAGAGGTTTCCCATATTTGGAAATGATTGAAGCATGGAGTTAAAAAGAAAAAAATGGAGGCCATCCAAATACAATGCATAGAGGTTTCCCATATTTGGAAGACATATATTTTCATTCTTCTATATGTACAAAACATTTTAAAGATTATAATAAACATTTATGAAGCACCAAAACCCAATAGCTAAAAGAGTGTCTCCACTCCATATCCATTTGAATGATGTAGCTAGGGTGATTCATTCTCGAAACTTGTGAATGTATAGAAATGGTTAAGTGGGTTGTACCAAAAAAGATGGTTTGATTCTTATATTTACATTATAATTTTTAATTTAAGCCATCACTAGTCACTATACCAATACATATATTAGTCAAACAAAATGACAAGGAACCATCAACCCTCCTTCCTCACCTTTTAGTAAATTAAAATTACTTTGCCCATCAAATTTCAAAACAAGCATGGCTTGCTCAAATATCTATAAAATGAGACTTTTCTTTTTCTTTTTCTTCTTCTTTTTTTTTTTTTTTCATACAAGAAAATAAGAATAATGAACAAGAAATGAATCAATTGCCGACCAATCGTCTTGGTGGTTGATACCCATATACATATCATAAATGTTGGTTCAGTAGATGACGTGGCAATCCCAAGAAAAAAATGTTAGGAATCAAGTTTTTCGTAGACTCGGTGGGTTCGTGGTTACGATGGTTGGGGCCCTATATATTGGGTCGAACCACACAACACAACTCAACATCACCATTTTCATTCTTTATAAATACACCTTCTTGCTTTGTCTTCTCACCACAAACACAATTTCCTGTTCTTGATCTTTCTTCTCTCTCTCTCTCTAAAAGATTATTAGTATAGTAAGTGAAGTGAACTAAGAAATCAAGAAAATGAGTAGAGCAAATACCAGAAACTCATCCAACAAAAAGATTTCATGTAGAAGACTTGGAGGTTATATTAGACAACAAAAAGGAAGGCTTTACATTATCAAAAGATGCATAGTTATGCTTCTTTGTTGGCAAGACTAATGTTTGTATCCCAACTTTTTGGAGTTACAAGTCTTGTTTATCAGCGAAAGCAAGTGTTCTAAAAGCTGGAACAGCCCTAATCAGATTGATAATACTAATGAGTGAGTTTGCATGGAGTAATTATGATTATAAGCAAATGATTAATTTGCTTCATGTATCTCCTTGTTTTGATTTTCTTCAAATCAATTTACACTTAATTGTTCGAAAAGTATATAGAAACGAACGAGAATTTTAATAGTAGCTGCCTTTTTTTTTTAATTGCTTATTTATGCTTCTTACAATAAGTTATTACTTCATTTTAAGTTATATTATTGTGGGAGTTATGTTTGGAATTGAAGTCAGAAAAATAATGAAACTTTCAACTTTTTCAATTTCTACATATTTGTCTCTTATTTCATTTGTCATGACAAGTTGCTCTCCGAAGGTAGTAGAGAAAACCTTTATTCATCAATAAAATTTGTTATTAAATCTTTACTGTAATTCCCACAAAATGAGAAAAATGATATATGTTCTAAAATTATTGAACATGGGAAAACATATATCTAATTACCTGTAATAAGAAGTATGGTTGATCGAGTTCAGTTTCTACCAAACTCATCAAGAAATTTGGTAATCGATTATCGAATTAATCACCGTTTGATTCAAGTCAGTTAACGGTTTTCAGTGGCATTAATAGAAATACTAAATTAGTAACTATCTAAATTACTACAGAATTGAAAGAAAGTAAAAAAATACGTATTTTATGTTGATATGAAAGTGGAATGTTGAAATTTTAGTAATTTAATTACGGTAACTTTACCATTGAATTTAGAGTTTGAGGTTAGAGCCCCAATTTATAGGTCCCTGGTTCCTGATGGTCTGCTAAGCTTGGCTCTTAGTGGGCGGTTAGGCACATAGGTCTAGGTCAGATATAGATCAAAGTCCAATTTAGAATAATCTCCTTCAAATTAAAATTGATTAATACATGATGTTAGATGCATATGTGAATAAGCTATATACAATTAGACTAATATAGTAATATGCTAAACTAAGCTTAAGTGTGCAATAAAATGCTTTTCTTTGAAGGAAATAAAGCAAAATTGAATTATTGATAGGGTCATTTGAAATGATAGAATGAGGGCCCCAATGTCTCAATTGGGATTGATTTTGGATGCACGTGCGTTGCGTTGGTTGTAAATGATCATATCAATATTAGTTATCTCATAAATGGTCATTATTATTAACCTAGTACGCTTTGACTTATAATTAGTGACATCCAAACTTTATTAATCTCAAATTTACCATGAATGCAAAAATTTCAACAAACATCAAGCACATGAAATTAAGACAAAGGTTTTTTTTTTTTTTTTTTTTTATTTTATATTTTTTAGTATAGCAGGATGGGATCCAAGTGTTGTCAACTCAAAGCTGAGAGTGAAGTTTGAAATTGGAAATGGTTATTCGAAAGTCACATGTAGTCTGTACTAAAATGACTGTACTCTTTTGAATTGCATTTGTTATAAGTTGAAAAAAATTAAAGTTTTTTTGTCTTCTCCAATTCATATGTATCTCTTATTTTTAATTAAAAAGTTATAAGACTTCTTAATTAATAAAATTAAAAACAAACAAAACACATTTATTCGTACTTAAAAGATTAATGATTTTCAAGTATAATTGCCAATTTTCCTACTGAACTCAAGAAATCAAATGGAGAGTTTCCATTTTTACGTCCAACTCGCAGCGGCAAGAAGATTATTAATTATGATAAGTGTGGGCGAAAGTATATTGATGAGGACCAATGGGCATGTGCCACCCATTGTACAAAGTTTGATTCGTCAAATGGCAGCTTTATCATACCCACGTGCACCTCCCAATCATCTGGCCCCAATCCATTCTTCTCCATTACTAATTTGTCTGATTCTTCAATAAATCCGAGTTTTTAAGCATGAATTATATAACATTTAATTTGCTTCATTGCTATATTTTCAGTTTGTCCCATAAATTCCATTTAAGTTCTTCCCCAAATATCGTATTACATGTCTCTGTTTTCATTAAATTTTTTCACTTTAGCAATTTCTTCATGTTATCTTTTAACAGGTATTAAAGCAATTTAGCGTATTTTTCTTTCAGTTCATAAACTTAATTTCATAAAATATATAGCACATTCTTTCAATTCGAGTGTTTTAATCTGCTTATAAAAAATTCCTGGTGTTAAGAAAAATATAAATCATGGAAAATATTTTCTTTGAATTATTATTATTAGTCTACGATGTACTCTTGAAATTGTTCTTTTCTAATTAGATGGTATGCTGAAAAAAATTTAAAACTAAAATAATAACTCTAACCCAATATCATTTACATATAGTTGAGTAGCGCAGAAAATGTAAACCGATGCAATTTAACGTTTCATTGAAAATATTAAAAAAAGAGTTACTGAAACTGAGTTCGAACAATCTTAGCTTGTATTATTATGGTTATGTTTGGGTGAATTGTTTGTTTGTATCACTGTCAGCTTTGATAATAGGTTTGGTACGTAGCTGATAATCTGTTGGTTTTGGATGTTAGATTTAAAAGTTTATCAAACATAATTAAACTATAATTATCAAGTACAAATTGGGTATTAACTAGATAAAATCTTTAAACCAATCGAATACTTATATAAATAGTAATCCTATATATATGTGGGAATAACTAACAGATTGTACATTATGCAGAAGAATTGCAATTTACACTTTCTGTCAACTAATTGAAGTTGTTTGATCTATTCACTATTTCAACCTTTGTTGAGTAAAAGGATGAATGGAGATTGAAGAGGTTGAGACAGAAACATTGGTTCGCTTTAGAGAGAGCTCGTGATTTGGAGTCGAATTGCACGAAACTTGTTCGATGAATTGCCACAAAGAGTTGCAAACCAGCTACTTAAACAAAATTCTTGCAAGCAAATGGTCCTCAAATCTAAATTAATTAACCAATAACATTCTGCACAACATATATTATATTATATATCCAAAATTATTGTTCTAATTTCAACCCTAAGAAATTAAAGAAATCAAGAAACGTAAATGATAAATCAAATTCCTCTGTTCATGTTCTTGTTTCTTGATAATTTTCAATCCAGGCAAATAAATTACTTTCAAACCAAAGTTTCTACGTCATTTAAATTCTCCACTGATTTGAGATCAACTTATCCCAATTTTGTGTTCGTCATAAAGAGAAAAATTAAAGAATTTCCTCTCTTTGTATTTGAAGATTATTCGCTACTTTCTATTTCTTTGGGTAGGTTTGAGGTCCCTTCCTTCCCCAAAGCCCTCTCTTTTCTTCATATATTTGATGCTTCTTCCACATGTTAATACTCGTATAAGATCAGACAATTCTGTATCTTTAGCTTTCCTACATTAATCATGCATATTAGGCTCTTGAGTGGGGAGGGAGAGGTAGGTTGGGTGGGGATTTGAACTCCCTTAAATAAATTGTTTGAAACCCTTTTTATGATCTACAAGATTTGAAAATCTTTTTAACAAAATTGAAATAGAATGCTACTTCATACGACATACTACCTCATTGGCTTCATCAACAACAGAACATATAAGCAGCAAAACAAAATATTATGATGAAGAACATCAAAGACTAAAGCAAGAAATCATTATTGTATTGACTCAAAGAAAATATATTTTGACAAAGAAAGCATCTTCAAAGATAAGTAAATAATAAACACAGTCATCAAAATACATGCAATCAAACAACACTTTCACTACAAAACAGACAGATCAACCAAAATAAGGTACATAAACAATAACATATACATTCTTAGCATATTATTCAAAATATGTACAAATATTGCTAATAATAAGATCAGAACAGAATCTCACAAACAGAAAAATAACACATATTTTGGCTGCACTTGGAAAATTAAAGTAAGGCCAATCCCTAAAACAAGAATATTCAAGATAAATTTGAATAAAAACCACACATTTGTAGTTCACCATAATGGCTACAACAACAAAAGCAAGTCTCATCACAAGTTGTAACTAAATTAATCAAGAGTAAATATTTAAATCTCAAGATAAAATACACCCCAATAATGGATGACATGCAAAAGGAGCTCGGCATATCAATCAACTACAAGAAAGCAAGTAGAGCAACACAAAGGTGATTGATGCAATTAGAGGGAAATCGAAAGAATCATATATAAAGCTACCCATTTACTTACGCACACCCTACAAACAATGAAACCGGGCATCATGATAAAACTAGAAACAGACGTTGACAATTACTTTATGTATTGCATTAAATGCATCAATCAAAGATTGAGAACACTGCTAACCGAAAATAGTGGTGGATGACACATTCCTAAGAAACAACATTCTGATTTCCACTCCATTCCTTTTCTTATTCCTCTCCTTAATTCATTCCAATCCATCTACTAAATGAGCCTAACAAATTTAGAGTACGGCGCAAAACAGAGACTGAAACTAAAAATTACCGGGCAGGGCATTTTAGGGGGGTTATTTACAGAAAAGGCGTTTAAATTTTAAACGTGGACAGCAAATACGGTGTTCGTATTGATCAAATGCGAACTAGGCTAATTCGCATTTGCCATATGCGAATTTATTTTTTTTAATTTTTTAATCGGTAGTTCGCATTTGGCAAATGCGAACTACCAGCAGACTTAATGGTAATGACAGTATTAACGGTATGATTAAATGCGCGCGTTTCCGAGGCCAACGCGTGCCCTCATTAAGAGGTTCAAATTTGATAAATGCGAACTCGTTTGAAATTCAAAGATGTTCGCATTTGACAAATGCGAACTCCTCCTGGAGAAGTTGGCAGGCGGTTCCCCTATTTTCACTTACTTCTTTCACAATTTCACTTCAAAAAACTCAAATTTTCTGAGTAAAATATTAGTTTCGAGATAACGGTTTGAAATTTTGCGATTTTAAGGTATGTAATTTAATGTAATTTTAATTGTTTCGTAATATGCATGAGTAGATTAAAATGTTATTTAAAGTTCTATCATATTGTTTAGTCATTTATATTATTGCTTTAGGATTTTTATTTTATATACATTTAATTTTTAGTACGAATAATATGCATATTTAGGAAAAAAAATATAGGATTTAGGGTTCCTTATTTATATAATATTAGCGTTGAAACATAAAAAATTTAGGATTTAGGAAAAAAATATATTGTAGAATTAATTAGATTTTGTAAATAAAAATATAAAATGTTATTTAGGGTTTTATAATATTGTTTAGTCATTTATATTATTGCTTTAGGATTTTTATTTTATATGCATTTAATTTTTAGTACGAATAGTATGCATATTTAGTAAAAAAAATATAGGATTTAGGGAAAAAAAATATATCGTAGAATTAATTAGATTTTGTAAATAAAAATATAAATTAGTGCAAGTAGTTAGGGAAAAATTTTAAAACGAATTTACACGTACGAGTTGCAGCGATGGAGCGAGGGGAATCTACTCAGCAGCACCGGGTACTCGATCAAGGGCATGTTATCGAGGATCTATTATTCCTTCAGCGGGAACATAGATCGGGCCACGTTTTTTGCGAAGAGGATCGGTTCGACAGTCCCCTGAGCATCAGACGAGCGGACAGCCAGATTTGGCGGCTGCTGGACGTCGAGCACGACCGCACGCTACAGTACATCGACGAGCTCGGGTTCGGGCTGATTAGGAGGATAGGGTCTATCCACTACGACTGGGCCCTAATCACAGCATTGACGGAGCGGTGGCGTCCGGAGACGCATACGTTCCACCTACCGGTCGGGGAGGCGACCGTGACATTGCAGGACGTGGAGGTCATTCTGGGACTTCCCGTCGATGGCCGGCCGGTCAGCGGCCGATATCAGAGACCTGCGGTCGGGTGGCAGCAGTTCTTCATGGATTTCTTCGGGTACACCCTCGCTGACGCGGATTTGAGAGGGAGCAGGATCATGCTCCGGAGCATCAGCGGGCAGTTGACGACGCCTGCCCCGCACCCTGCGCCCGAGCACGTTTATCAGCAGCGTGCTCGCTGCTTCGTGCTGTGACTTATTGGAGGATTCTTGTTCTGCGATTCCTCCAAGAATGATTTTCTGCCATGCTGCAACATACTTACCCTCCTGCAGCTCAGTCCCGATTCTCTGACATATTTTCTTCAAACCCTCGCCCCTGAAACGCGATGACATATTCGCCTTCACGTGTTCCAGACAAAACCTGTGAACTCCA
>CANUEY010694597.1:0-16089 GCA_948099555.1 Croton setiger | reverse complement strand
TTTGTGTCTTTCGACGGCAAACGAGCCTATAACATAACTTGTTTCTCTTATTTAAATCATTTATCATCAAATATAGTTCATATAATCCATAATTAACTTATTAATCAAATTAAATCATGATGCATTTTAATGAAAATGCATGAAATGACGTCGGTTGACGTAGGGTTTGGGTTCGGGGTGTCACATAAACTTTGATACAATTTAGTAAACTTCAATATAATTCAGCATCAGTAATATTCAATATAATTCAGTAAAACTTTAATACAATTCACTAAGTTTCAATACAATTCGGTATCGATAAGTTTCAACGCAATTCAATAAATGTCAATATAATTCAGTAACATTCAATACACTTCATTAAATTTCAATACAATTTAGTAAACGGTAACAGAAACATAAGCCCAGCCATGTCATCTTCATCTTCTTTGTTTGAAAAATCCTAGCCACCGGTTATCACCGGAAAATTGCAACGGTAATGAAACTTAACAAATGATATGTCATTAGAAAGCTCTTAACTTACTGATTCCAAATATGGTCATAACTCTTCGTGACTCTGCCTTATGGGCCGGAATATGCAAAAAATATTTGTTGACAACCATTATTTCTCTCCAATGAACGACAGCAAAGTAAGCACCAAAATGACCACTGTCTCTTGGGCTTTTATGTTGTGGCCTTAGATCGTAATTTCATTACCGGAAACCTGATAAATCAAAGATTCAAAGAATTCGTGTTTAGTTGAACCTGAAACCCAATCTAATATTTTACAACCATCCCGCGCCAATCATTGGAGCATTGGTGCTGGTGGAGGTCACCATCGGTTGGGGTAGTGAATGGTGACGCCGGCTGATCCATTTTAACTTTGAATAGCGACAATCAATAGTGACGATTCACTCAACTTTCTTACTTCGTTTTCACGATGTGCATGTCCTGTTTCTAACTTCTTTTTTTAAATAGTAAAGGACAATAAGGTAAAAGCACACAAAAAAATTCTATTTCATTAATCTTAATAGTCGTGTGCTATTTTTTTAACACAAAAGTCAAAAGTGTGTTATATAGTATAAAGGGATAATTATTTATAGGTCCTTGAGGTTTTGCATAATATACTCTAGGGTCCCTCTATTTTGGAAATTATATCATCGAGTCCCTCAGGTTTTAAAAATTATACTATCAGGTCATTCCGTCCAAAATGGGTGTTAAATGCATGTTAAATTGAATGAAAATGACATTGTTACCCTTATTTATCTATTTTTCCATTTCGCTTTCCAGCAGCCACTTTCATGTACAGAAGCCTCTGTTTTTCTACTCTAATTGCATCATCAAGATCATCAACTGGTAATTGACACCATTGATTTTTAAACAAATAATTGAACAAAAAAAAAACAAAAACCCATCATCCCCATAAAAAAAACTCTCCTCAACTCAATCCTAATCAGTTTAGTCATAAGAGGGATTTTCCAGTAAAACAAACAACACATAGAAATCAACTCTATCTATTGCAGATTATGCATTTTAATGGTGGAAAGCTTTTCAAATTATTACTTAGAAAAGTGCCAAAACCTAAAGATGAAGAATAATCTAAAGAAATGAAAATTTTCATTATCAAATAAATACATTATAACTACAAAGCAAAATCCAACACAAACAACAAATCCTACACCATTCTACAATCCAAATTTTCTTGGAATTATACATTAGAGGTAATTACTCTATGCTTTAGATTTGGGCGATTTGGAAGCTTTGAGAGATTTAGGCTCGGAGGAAGATTTTTCAACGGCAGCAGCTTTCTTTGGTAGCAAAACAGGATTGATGTTTGGCAAAACTCCACCGCTTGCAATCAGAACACCTTGTAACAATTTGCCTAATTCTTCATCGTTTATCTCGTCTCTCTGTTTTTGTTCCTCTCTCTATCCCTTCCTCCCTATCGTTTTCACCCTTCCCTTTCCTCTCTCTCTCTCTCCTTCTCTCTCTTCTTCTCTCTTGAGATTGATGATGGCAGTTTGGTGTGGCGGCCATGATGAACGAAGAAAGGATATGATTTAATGGATAATTATTATGAAGATGAAGAGATGATGTGAGAGAGAGGAAGAGAAGAAAAAGGAGATGATTTAATGGGTAATTATTATGAAAATGAAGAGATGAGGTGAGAGAGAGGAGAAGAAAAATGAGATGATTTAATGGGTAATTATTATTAAGATGAAGAGTTGGAGAAGATGAATAGTTGGAGAAGATGAAGAGTTGATATAAGGGTTTGATTTAAAGATTGGGTTTAATTAGTATGGTTTGATTCAAATAAACCAAAGGGTAATTTTTTCATTTTGAAAAATTTTAATTAAAATCGTCTGACTTTTTCCGTTGACTAACGCCGTTTCTGGACGGAAAGACCTGATAGTATAATTTCTAAAACCTAAGGGATCTGATAATACAATTTCCAAAATAGAGAAATCACAGAGTATATTATGCAAAATTCCAGGGATCTATAAATAATTTTCCCTCGTTATAAATTCTCATGGGATAAACAAATTTGGAGAAGAAAATTTTGTGAGCAAATTTGTTTGTGGGAGAAACGGATTTAGTTTAAATAAAAAAAGTACAAATATTCACTCTGACTATGAATTGAAAATAGCATGAGAATCGATTATGGAATTCAGTTCAATAAAAAAGATGGAATACACCATGAAAAAGATAATTAACTAAATCCGTTTACAGAATAGACAGATTTGTTGCATAAAAAATTATAAAACAAAATTCGTGTTTGGCAGAAATAGATTTTGTTACACTAAATTTGTCTTTAGTTAGATTTAATTTTTACACCAAACCTATTTATGGGAAAAGAGGATGAAATGGAAATATTACATGTGAATCTTCTTCTCCCAAAGACATATTTAGATCAAGAATAGTAACTGCTTTACTCTCGTTAATTTCACACCAAAGAAGAAAAAGTAAAGGAATGCCGAAGGTGGAGAAGAACTTTAGAGCAATGATCATCAACAATTTTAAAAAAAAAAAAGTTAGTATTTAAAATAAATAAGTCTCCACTTAATGAATGATATATAATTTACTTATATAATTTGCATAATAAATTTATTTATAAATGAATGAAATAAAAGATAATTGTGAGTTATACATTAATTTTCAGGTTATAAATTTTTAAGTAAATAGAAGAATTGAATTTTCCGAATCGAATTTGGTGTTTAAATAAATTTCTGTAAAACAAATAAATTATATTATTTTTTTTATTTTATTTAATCTAACTCAAATCAAATTTTATTTTCAACTAAATTATAAAAAACTTCGACATTATATAAAACACGACCTTATATTGATCTTAAAGTTGACTTAAAAATTCATTACACAGGAATTATTCTATTAACACTCACTGCACTCAATCTATTCTTTCTCTAACACTCATTGCATTAAAAAACTCTTTGTATTTGTAAGTTCCTCTCTAAATGAAGTAAGACCTTGCTTTAACTTATAAAAGGAAAAAAAAAAAAATTGTATTATATTGTGTTCACATGCAAAAATACTCAATCAATTGTCAAATCATCACTAAAAATACTGAAATTTGCATGCAGTAAGTTTTAGCACAAATTACTGTGTGCATGTGATATGTGTTCACATGCAGTAAAGTACTAAGTGGAGTAAAATTTCGTATATTTGGTTTGTATACACCAAATCTTTCTTTCTCACGGGCGAATTTGATGAGAAACCAATTCCCATTTTATTTTAACTAACAGTCAGATAGAAAATCTTTGTACATTTTATTTTTTGACCCATTTATATCATAATCCCCATGCAAATCGGTGAAACTGAACATGGTTGTGAAATATTTCGCAATATGGCTGTAAGAAATGTGATGTGGACTACTATTATAACAGGACTTGTTCAGGCTGGTTACTGTAAGGAGGGGTTGGCTTAGTTTTCTGAAATGTGGAGGTCAAACGTGCAGCGTGATTCTTATACATAAGCTATTGCATTAAAACTATGTGCTAAATTGGGGGATTTGAACTATGGGAGAGAGATCCATTGTCAAACATTGAAAAGAAGCCTTAAATAAGGTTCATTTGTAGCATGCTAACATGTCTTGGTCTGGTGAGTTATTTGTCGGGGGCGAATTCTGTCATGATTATGTACTCCAAATGTGGACGCCTAACTGCAGCTTCAATGGCATTTCAAGAATTGACCATAAAAGATCTTGTTTCTAAGGGAGGATGTGGAATAGAAGCATTTGAGTATCTATTGCAAATGATAAGGGAAGAACCAAGACCAAATGAGTTCGCTATTGCTAGCGTATGGAGCGGTTGCGGAAACATGGCAAATATCGAGAAAGGGAAGCAACTACATGCTTATGCGTTGCTTGTTGGGCCAGAACAAACTGTAATGCTCCAAAGTGGATTAATCAATTTGTATTCAAAATGTGGGAGCAAAGACGAAGCTTCAAAAATCTGAGGCAGAAAATGATGATATTGTGTCATGACATAAAGAGGCTATAGATTTGTTTGAGAAGATTCCACAGATCGGTTTGGGACTGGACGCTGTGACTTTTATGGGTGTTCCTACTGCTTGCTGTCATGCAGGAAAAGTTGATCTTGGTTTCTATTACTTCAATTTAATAGACTGAGAAATACCAAATGCATCCTTCAAAAGAACACTGGCATCATGACGATCTACTTTGCCTATGATGATCTACTTTGCTGATCCGGACGATTACGTGAAGCTGAAAGCATGATCAATAGTATGCCATTTCAAAAGGAAGATGTTGTTTGGTGAACCCGTCTTAGAGGTTGCAGGATCCATGGTGACATGGACTGTGGAAGGCGGATCCCAGTTGTGCAGTGACTCATTAGCATCGCCAACTTGTAGTCCACCAAAGGAAGGTGCAAGGAAGCACCAAATGCAAGGAAGATGATGAGAATAAAAGGGTTAGTGAAAGATCCAGAGTGGTCATGGATTAAGGTTAAGGAATAAGCTACTGCATTTCTGTCCCATGATCAATTTCATGAGCAAGCTGAAAACATATACAAGATTCTCAATTTGATATCCTCCAAAACAGGAAAGCCTGCCATTTCTAGATGATATTAATCATTAGCAAAAATTGCAGTGCGCTTCGCGATTTGATGCAAGTCAAGTTAGTTACATTGGTGCAGAGATTTTTAAGAGCTGCAAATAAAATATGATGAGAAGGTTTTATCCAATAAAGATAAGATAGTAAAGCATACTCGTAAGTGTATATTCTAAACTCTGAACTAATGTGTATTAACTGCCTTTAAAATCTGAGCTTATCATTAATAAAGTACGAAGATGAATAATGATCATAATTGGGACTCCAGCTATGCCTAAGTGGAAGAATAAAAATTACATTACTGAGATTGTTTTCTTCCATATCATCTTCATGAAGCCGTTTACTATAACTAAAGAAAAAAAAATGTAGTTTACACAAACCTAATTTAAGAGCAGATTTGTGGACTGCCTAAAAGGAAGAACCATTCATTCTTCATCGTCAAACCAATGGCGAACCACGTATACTAGAAAGGATAGGCAGATTGTACCTCCCGACACGAGAACAGCTACTCGAACTGGCAACGAGGAAAGATATGCATCCAGCACAATGTTATGCCATGACCAATACCACAAAAATGAGAATAGGGATCCAATCCCTGCACCAACTGCGACTTGGCTTAATGTGTGATATTTTTGTGAGACCCGTAGCCATGACTACAAAAAGATCAATATACTTCAGTCCAGGAGCACTTGATCAATATAATACTGCAAGTGAAAAATGGTACTTACAAAGTACGAGCCAAGTGCCAAGGAAAGTGCATTTACAATTAGCGTAAATTCATTTACTCCGTAAGTATCTGTAACTGCAAAAGAACAGCAACAAATATTTTTTGAGAATCAAATGAAGAAATTAGAATTTACAAAGAGGAACAAAATCCTCCACTAATTCTCAAAGTCAAAATGCAAATGGAAACACATATCTGCTAGCAAAATAAACAATCTCCAGGGGTGATGGACAATGTTTCTTTCAGAGTTATAAAGAAACTCTTGCTCTGTATTAAAAAATTTCACTCAAATGCCATCCGGGCAGACCATTTGAAAAGATTTTGCCTTTTTCCATAAAAGTGCTATAAAAAAATACTATTGGCAAAACTTTAATGAAGAAATGCGACATCATTTCTGGAAATCACAGGATCTGACTGAACTATCACTGACGTGAATGTATTTCACTATAAAATTCATTTTTAAAAGATCAAATTTGGTCAAATCATTTGAACTGTATAAAATTTCATTTCAGGACATTATCTGTAACAAACATTCTCACACCATGTCAAAATATATAGATTTTGAAATGAATTTATAAAAATTTTAATGGATAGCCTTAGCTGCAAACCTTACAGATAATCTTATAACAGTGTAATAAAAATTCTCACACCAGTCCAATTGCTGTTTGTTAATAAGGGCTTTTAAGCAATTACATAGTGTTAGATTTGTTCGTGTTCCAAACCATTGTTCGCAATTATGGATATTAAAAGAAACTTCAAAGATGATAATTTTGTTCATACAGTATCAGTTAAGACCTGAACTTGAGAGATAAAATTATGGAAAATGTGACAATAAGTGGAAGATACGAGAATATGATAGAGAGATAAAGCAAAGATGGAACACTATAATGGAGAAAATAGAGCTCTAGAAAGAAAAATTGACTCTTCAGACAATTCTGCTATTTCTGTTAATATGTCATAAATTACTAGTTAAAATAACTTGAATACAGTTGGTTTAGTTACATTAAATTCATAGAACAAAATGAACAACTTTCTTCCATCAAATGTGAAAGTACAGAATTCCAAGTGATTACATCAAAAGTTTGTGCAATTCTTTTATACCAGACATGGCATAAAGTTTGATCACCGCAAATATTTAAGTATTGAGCTAAACATCTAGTCATAAAATATTGGGATATAATCATTTCAGTACGTGGAAATATTAAAACAAGAAAAAGGGTTAGGAATTACTTGCAAGAACAAAAAACACAACACTGTAGAAGAGGCACTGTGCATGCGATGACGGCATCCCAGGATCAGATTTCGATGTCGGGAAAGGTCTCTCCTGGTTGAATACTTGTTTGAGTGCTACTGAGAGAACAGCATTTAATACAGACCCCATGGCAATCCACAAGGCTTCAGGATCATGACTCCAAAGAATATAAACACCAAACATGGCAGATACCAACCACTTGCTCTGTACCAAAAACATTTAACTAACAATATCATGCAAATTTATTTTACTAATTCCCAAAAGAAAATCCACAACATAGTAACATCAAAACAAATTAGAATGACATTAGAACTCAAATATGGTACTTGTAGAATTGAATCTTAGGGCCCTTTAGAACAAATGAATTCCACAAAATTTTGTCGCATTCATTAGCATATCCACTTTGTCATGTTTGGAAGTAAAAAAAAAAAATTGAATTTGAAGTTTAAACTAGTCATTTTAAAGAAATTAAATTCATTTGCATATGAATTTGATTATGAATTCATTTACAAATGGATTCTACAACCTTAATTCATTCATTCCTAATTGGGGGTAACATAAAAATATAAAACTAGGAGCAAAAAGATTTCCTTTCTTTTATAGGATTATATGCAGAATTCATATGTACTTAAATTCACATATTTAGTATCTTATATATTAGTTAGCAAAGTTCATTAGATGTATATGTATCATCTAGAACTCATTTGCCAAATCTATTAAATTCATCAAATTTCACTTCCAATAATTAATTTCTAAACCTATTGAAAATATAAAATAATTCCTAAGTGAAACTTGCTATATTTCCAGTTTTTGTGGTTGAATATACAAAAACCAAACTTTGAGCTACAAATTTCACACCATGTATGGAATAAAAAAATACAAGAACAGTAAATCAAGGAAATTAATATAAGAAAGAACAAACCAGATGATTGAGAAGAGTTTCCAATTGAGAACCAATTTCTCAGAATGTTTCTCGTTAAAGCATATGGACATTCATTTCATTAGCACCACTCCTAACTGCTGACATTTTGACCAGTTCAGTCACGGTCTTTGACGCGGCTTTCTTAAAACCAAACCCACCAAAGAAAACCGATTTTGAAGGTGGAAGACGAAGAAATAAAGTGCGGTTCAGAGACGGAGCTTGGGAGGACGAGAAAGAGAGGATTTAAACATTGGTAGTATATACATAGGAGAAGCAGTTACCATTTTCTCGAGCATAGGCTTTTCTGGAAAAAAATGTTCCCAAAGTTGGGTTTTCATGAACAGTGGATCAAGTGAGCAATGGAGTGTGTATCGACTGTCACCTATTCAATTAAGATCAATGGAGGTCAATTTGGTACTTAAAGCCAACAAGAGGATTAAGGCAAGGAAATCCACTATCACCTCTCCTATTCCTGATTTTTTCAAAGGGGTTTTATAAATAATCAACAATGAAGCAGAAAGTGGAAGGACCACACCAATCAAAATCACAAGATGTCCAGAAATCTCTCACCTAATGTTCGACAATGATTCTACATTGTTTTGCAATGCAAACAAAAGAGAAGGAAGAGCAGTCAAAGAACTATTAGCAAAGTATGCAAGTCTTCATGGCCAAACCATAAATATGGGAAAGTCTTCAATCTTATTCTCCAACAATACACCTCATGGAATGCAGCAAAGGGTGTCAGGGATATTGAATATAAGCAATATTGGAGGGCAAGACACCGGCAAGCATAAACAAGCTTTCTTGGAGATAAAAGACAAACTGAAGCACAAACTGGTAGGATGGAAAGAAAAATGTTTGTCACATGCGGGGAAAGGACCTTGATTAAAGCAGTGATTTCAGCAGTTCCGCTGTATGCTTTTTCATGTTTCAAAGTCTCAAATCACTCAAAGATGAATTGAACAAAATGGTTTCAAATTTTAGGTGGCGACAAGAAATGACGAAAAGCAGATGCATTGGCTAGCATGGAGAAAAGTATGTGCAATTAAGGAGAAAAGAGGGCTGGGCTTTAGAGAGTGAAAGGCTTTCAAACTATCTTTGTTAGCGAAACAAGGGTCGAGGATTCTCACAAAACCGGAATCCTCACTGTGAAGTCTCTACAAAGGTAAATATTTTCCACATTGTTCTTTCTTAGCAGCGAAACGGGGAAGCAATCCCTCATGGGGTTGGCAAAGCATATTGAAAGGAAGAGTGGTTTTGGAAAGAGGAATTAGATGGCAAATTAGGAATGGGCTTATTTTCCATGTCTTGATGATCCTTGGCTGCCAGGAGATTATCCTTTTAAATCAGAATGAAGAACACCTACTGCTCAAGAATAGATTGGGTAAAGGAGCTCATTGATGAAAGGAGAGGTGAACGGGACACAGTTAAAATTATTAGGAAATTCAAGAATGAAGATGTGGAAAAAATCTAATCAATGCCACTGGTTGTCTCGCCAGAAGATGATAAGCTGATTTGGAGCTTCACAAGAAATAATGATTACAGTGTAAAATCGGGTTACAGAACTACTTGCAAGCTACTAAATGAAAATGCATCATCACAACCAGGGAGAGAAGTATTCCATCGGAACAAAATCCAGAAGATAAATATCCCAAGAAAGTTACAATTCTTTCTATGGAGATTGTTGAGGAAGCATTACCAATGGGACCTAGGATTCAACAAAGGACACCAAATGCATCAGGTGACTGCCCTTTTTGTGGAGAGACAGAAACAGAATTACAATAGTTCTTCAGGTGTAATTACTTCAGCGGGATTTTGTTCCTATCACCATTTTCATTAAGAACACATTTGCTAGTTGGGGACACAATGATACAATGCTGGAAAAATTTATAGGATCAAGTGCATCAAATATGGGAGCAGAAAACGCATAAGGTTTGGTTGTATCGATTTTTTGGCAAGTGTGGAAATCATGAAATGAGAAGATTTTCCGAGGTAAGTGGTATGTGCAGAGTGAAGTTCTGGACAGTGCAAAGTCCATGATCGAGGAATTTGAGGATGTGCAACGCCATGAACGAGACCAATATATGTAGAAACCATTCTGATAATCAAAGTAGAAGAGCTAGGGGTGAATAGAAACGATGTCTTGATGGAAGATATTACCATCACAGTAGATGCAGCAGTGGACAATCGAAGGAACAATGGCAGCGTGGCGATGGTAGTTTGGAATGATGCAAGATAAGTCAAGCAAATAACATTTATTACAACGCCGGTTATTTTAGAAGCCATGGCTGTAGAAGAGGCGATGCAACCAGCTACAACAACAAGGGAATTGAGGAATAAAGTAATAACAATTAAAGGAGACTGAAAGGAGATCATGGATGTGCTAAACCAGAAAACAGAAGCACCCAATGATTGTACTGGGTATCATCAACAAGACAAAGAGCAGATGGAGGATAAGGTAATGAAAACTAATATAATTCAGCCAAATATATATATATATATATATATATATATATATATGCTGAATTCATCCGTAGATTAATTCACTTATTTAGTATCTTATATATTAATTTGCATAGTTCATTAGATAGATGTATATATATAGTTTAGAACTCAGTTGCAAATTCTATTAAATTCATAAAATTTCACTTCCTATAATTGATTTCAAAACCTATTGAAAATATTAAAAAATTCCAAAATCAAACATGCTTTCTCTTTCTCGGTTGAATATTCAAATCCAACTTTGAGCTATAAATTAAAGCCAAAAATATATGAACAGTAAATTAATATAAGAAAGAACGAACCAGACGATTGAGAAGAGTTTCCAATTGAGAACCAATTTCAGAGGATGTTTCTTGTTGAAGCATACGCACATTCTCTTCGTTATCACCACTCCTAAACGCCGACACTCTGACCAGTTCAGTCATGGTCTTTGACGCGGGTTTCTGAAAACCAAACCCACCAAATAGAACCGATTTTGAAGGAGGAAGACGAAGAAGAAAAGTGCGGTTCTGAGAACGGAGATTGGGAGGACGAGAAAGAGAGGATTTAAACGTTGGTAGTATGTACAGTAGAGAAGCAGTTACCATTTTCTGGAGCAATTGATAGCAAAGCTTGAGAGCAGAAATAGAGGACGACGACGCATAAGCATTTTTTCAAAAGCTGAATTGGTATTAGAAAAGGGAAAGTAGTGTGAAATAATATGTGGAATATGTATTTTTATTTTTATTTGTGGTGTTTTCTTTTGTCACGTAATAAATGGGCAAGAATGAGACAAAGTAAAGCCAATGATTTAGTTTTGGCAGAGCACTAAAAATAATTAACGAAAAATATATAGCAATAATAATAAAGATAAAAATAAAAATAAGCCTAAATATGACTTCTCTTTCTTTACTTACTACCAAAATTATGATTTCAAACAAATAAATAATTTAGTGTCTCTACCTTTTTAGATCTTTATTAAATTATTTTCAAATATTAAAAATACATGAATATAGCACCAATTGATTAGTTGTGGAACATATAACTAAAATCTGGAGGATAGAATTTTATCATTTAACAAAAAATAATTTATTAAGAATAGATGACTGATTTGGTGATTGAGATCGGCAATAGCGGATGAAATCCACAGTGAAGCACAAGGCGAATATAGCAGTTCCTGAAAAAACTAAGCTTCGAACCCATAAATGGGAAGCAAAAGCTTGTGATACAAAAGCATGCCATGACCGAACCCACATTATTGATACAATGGACCCAACTGCACCACCAACCACCACTTGGCTTAGTGTATGAAACCGTTGAGAAACTCTTAGCCATGACTGCAAAAAACAAATTCCCCATTTTAGCTTCTTTTACTCTTAATTTGGTCATTCCATTTCCAAAACAATTTCTCATCATTGAGTAATTTCATCAAATGGGTTAAATGCAACTGATTCCTGAATTTATATTGTCAAAAAATTATACAAATACTTTGTATTGAAGAATAGGAGGAGAGAAAAGTATGATACTTACAAAATATGCTGCACAAGCCATGGCAATTGCAGAAATGGTCACTGTAAATGCATTCACTCCAATCCTTTCCATAACTGTAATAAGCCAAACACTTATTAGTAATTTACAAACACACTAACACATACATGAAGAAATACTCAGAAGAAATAAACTTTGAGAAATCAGAAGAATTACCTGAAATAGAAGAAATCCCAGATATGTAGAAGATGGATTGTGCATGTGAAGAAGGCATTCCAGGATCAGATTTCAATGCAGAATCAGGTCTCTCTTGGTTGAGGATCCGTTTTAGTGCTATACAAACTATGTAATTAACCGTACAGCCGACAGCAATCCACATGGATTGTGCATCACTCCTCCAAAACAGGACACCAAGAAGTGCCAGAGATGAAATCCATTTGCTCTGTACAACACCCGTTAAAACTCATATCATCAAAATTCACAATTATTTACTAACAATTCAATGATTAAGATGCCAAAATTTTTTCAACCCAAAATAGAAAATACTTTAGAAAACCCATTGTTGAATATATTACATCAGATCAATCGAATCGAATATTGACAAACAAAGAGAGAATACATAGCAACTGAAATTTAAATAAATTAGAAAAAGTAAAAACTTACCACATCGTTAATATTAGCTTCCAACGCCTCATCAGCATCAGCCATGGATTCAGAATCAAACTCAGTTGAGGCCTTCACAAAAGCATTTTCGTGTTCAAAATCAATAGCACTTTTAGTATTATCTCTACTCCTAAATGCCGGCGTTTTGAGCAATATAGTCCTCCTCACAGTTGACTCGGCCTTCTTCAAATTCAAACCAAACCCATCTAAACAGATTGATTTTGAAACTGGGAATCGCAAATCAATATTATTGCATCCAGAAAGAGTACAGAAAGGGAGATTGAAACTGGGTTTCTGGAAAAGAAGTGTTTTTGTTGCCATTTCCTTGGGGAGTATCAATTTTACCATCTCAGTGAATCAGATCAGTAGAGACCTTTTTATGATATGTCATGAAATGTATTAGTGAGAGATCTTTACGAAGGAACAAATTGGTTACCTCGAGCACGTTTCCAGAGGAATAAAAAATATTTGTCATTAAAATAAATATGGAAATCCATATTGGTTATCTTGGAAAAATAGAAAATGAAGTAAAGGTGCGAAGTATAAAGAAACGTAACCATTTAATTGGGTGGCAGACAATTTTGACATTATTAACATTTTTTATTTGAGTGACCAATTATTTTGCATGTTTAGTTTTTCGAAAAATTTAGTTAGCTAAATATTTATTATAACAAATCAGCAATAACATTAGTCTGCTATTAGCTACTGCTTGAACAAGACTATAAGCATACTGGTTCACAGACCGTTTTATAAATTTCACCTCAAGGTGAATTCAAATCTGCTAATAGCTGCCTACACTTTACAACTAAACTACCAAAATAAGAACATTCTTGCCCGAAGATTTAATTGCGTGTACCACTTGTAGGCAATCTGATTCCAAAGTAATCTTCTCAATTTCATAATATGTCTTTAACCATGATAGTGCCTCTCTTATCTCCGCTGTTTCAGCTAAAAGAGCATTAAATGTTGTACCCATTGGTTTAGACATAAACCTAAGCATTGCACCATCTTCATTCCCTCAATACCTAACCAATTGATGTCTTTCCTGTTTCTCTTTTGTTGCCACAATGACTCGTTCCTATTTATCCACAAATTCATTAAATAGCACAACAGTTTAAATAATCAAAAACGTGTCCTCCTCTCCTTAATTCTTCAAACCACAAATCAACATTAACATTATATAAAACATTACAGTTTGGTGACTGAAACTACACAAGTTACATACTTCAATAGCAGACAGACACGTGAAGAAAAGGTGTGGTAATGATTCAACCTCGGCATTGCATATTGGACATTCTACTTATACATGCAAATGTCTACATTGCAATTCCATTCTAACCGACAACAAGTTCTGCAAAGCTCGCCATAAGAAATCCTTCAACTTTAGGGGAGCCTTCTTGCTTCCATAACCAAACAAGAAGGGTATTTCGTGATTCATTATGGTTGTTAGTTGTTAAAGATCGAGTTATAAACAACCAAATAAAAACATTCACAAATCAAAATCAGCATTTACTTGGTTCACCTTACACAAAGTAAGACTACATCCAAGAAGGAAAAAGTTCTTAGCAAAATCCTTTATTAAGATTTGAAGAGAAAAAGTACAGATTATAGCAAACCAAAGAAATACTCTTAGACTCACACTCCCTCTAAATCTCACAACACAGAGATCCAAACCCTAACAACTCCTTTCACGAACAGCAAGTCTTAAACAGATTTGCTCGACAAAATACAAAGGAGAAGAAAGGCCAAAAAAAATCATCAAGAACAGAGAGGCAAACACAAAGAGAAGAAAAACTGTACATAGGAAACGAAAACCCTAGATCACTGCATCCGAACCATAAAATCATTTTATATACTCAAGCATCCACACAATTTAGAAGAGTCTCACATATGAGTCTTCCATCTGACTTATGACAATCTCAGAATCACAATAGACAAAACGCAGCAAGTCAGATGAAGGAGTGTTGCTCATCTTGGGTTTCCTTTAGGCTTGGGCTGAGACCTGAGTCACAAACCCATAAATCTCCACCTTGACTTTGAGTTTCTCAAGAATTTAGCTTCAAACCTTCTCCTCATGTAAATAGTTCAAACTTTCACAATCCCAAGCATGCTTAAAGCATGCCGAAATTTAACAACAGAAACAATTTTAGTCAAAACATCAACAGGATTATCAAGATTAGAAATTTTCTCAATAGTAACATCACCTTTTATATTTCTCACAAAATGTAATTTAAGATCAATATGTTTTGTTCTCTCGTGATATACACTGTTATTACTCAAATGTATAGCACTTTCAGAATCACAAAATACACTGATCTTATTTTTTGGGAAACCTAACTCAGAATAATACATTTTAGCCATATTGCTTCCTTGACTCGTAGTCAAGGAAATGTATTCAGCTTCTATTGTTGAAAAAGCTACAATATGCTACAAACTAGACTTCCAGCTTATAACATTACCACCAAAAGTAAAACAATAACCAGTAATAGACCTTTTTTTATCTAAATCAGCAGCAAAGTCAGAACCATAGTAACTAACAAAATCATGAACATCATACTGTTTAAACATTAAACAAGCAGACCTAAAACCTTTTAAGTACCTTGCTAACTACTTTGCAGTTTTCTAATGACTTTTATTAAGGTTACTCAAAAATCTACTTACTAAACTTACACCATTTGTAATATCAGACCTAGTACATACCATTGCATACATATGCTACTAATAACATTTTGATAAGGAACTTTATCCATGTAATTAGACTCAGTTAAAGTAAGTGGTTTCACATTAGAACTCAATTTGAATTGAGTTCCTGATGGGTCTCATTTCCAAAAAGAGTTTGTAAACTTATTAAAGGATAAAGAGATCCAACATCATAAGTTTTCTCCCTACAGACCGTAAAAAAATGAGGTTGTAGAAGTAGCAAACAAGTCCATCAAAGTCATCCTACAGAAGATGGTTCAAAACCATAAAAGTTGGCATGAACAATTGCCCTATGCCTTATGGGGTTACAGTACTGCCATCCAAACTCCAACTAGGATAACCCTATATTCCTTGGTATATGGAATGGAAGTGGTACTCCCCATTGAACATGAAGTTCATTCAGCCCGAGTTATCCAAGAAAGTCAGATCAATGAGGTCGATTGGATTAACAATTATCATCATCAACTTTTTGATCTAGATGAAAGAGACTACAAGCCTTGCATCAGATCTAGGGTTACCAAAGACGGATGGCCAGAAATTTCAATAAAAAGGTCAAAGATCGAAAGTTGAAAGAATGTTGTCTAGTTTTAAAAGAAATCAGAGCACCATTCATAGATTCCCATGGAAAGTTCCGTCCTCATTGGGCTGCACCTTATCTGTGACACCTCAAACCAAACCCTACGTCAAACCGACGTCATTTCATGCATTTTATGCATTTTCATCAAAAATGCATTATGATACTATGTGATTAATAAGTTAAATATGAATTATATGAATTATATTTGATGATAAATGAT
>CANUEY010694148.1:0-10978 GCA_948099555.1 Croton setiger | reverse complement strand
TCATTATAGTTTGATATATGTTTAATAGAGAGGCCATATACTATACATGGGTGATGAGAATGACATGTTCATGTATGTGTTATATATGTTAAAGACATTAACAGATTTAAGAAGAGAATGCAACATGTTATATGTGTTAAAAAAAAATATAGCATGTTTTATGACGTAAGAGTATAAGTAGAGGATGTTACAACGTGAACTCACTCACAAGAATTTAACAGTGTTTGGGCTCAAGACTCACAATATAATGCAAAAACAACTTAAAGTAATGCAAATTATCTTAATGAAAAGACATATATAAAGACAAAATACTTAACACAATAATTTTCTCAAAGCTAATAATAGTTCAACATTTTTAGGCAATCAAAAACCAAATCAAAAAGTTCCTTACTTCACTTGGTTAGGTTCAAGCCGGAGCTGCATTGCGCTAGTCTGGAAGTGGATTAGTCCTGATACTAGGCTTGCTCTTTCTTCGGATCTGGTATCTTCCCTCGCTCGATCATATTTTGAATCTCGTGCCTCAACGTGACACACTTGTCCATTTTGTGCCCTTGCATTTGGTGAAACTCATAGTAGGCCTTCTCATCAAAGTTGTTGGGTCACGGGTTTTGTGGTGGACTAGGATCACGAGGCTGGAGTAAACCCTGTGACCGAAGACTCTTTAGCACCTCTGACATTGGTTTAACGAGCTTGGAAAATTTTCTCGGGTTTCTAACGGTCGTCGCGCCTATCGCTGATATCATAGGCTTGCTCCCTGATTCGACGGACTTGTTCCCATTACCTTGGCGTTTAGCTTGCTTGTGCTTTTGGACATATGGTTCAATGTTCAGATTCTTTAGTGCCTGAGCAATCCCTTTCTGAACCTTAGCATTGATCTCAACTTCCAACTCGACTTTTATTTTAGCCTTCACCTCGGCTTTCATTTCGGCTCTTATTTTTCTCATTGTAGCCTTGAACTCACTTATGCTGGAGACCTTGCTTGAACTTCCTTTAGCCATTTTTGATGATCTAGTGTTGTAGATGCTAACACTAGGTGAATAGGATGTCGTGACAAGTCTGTCGTGGATTTTTTGTCACCCTGATCTTTTTGACTTCAATGTAAGGAAGCTATGGCAACTATAGAGCTGTACAGTGAAAATTTTTAGAAAATGATGCATGTGTGCATGGATGAATGTGTATTTACAAAATTTAAACAAGAAGGATGAATGCAATGCTAATGCATCGATTAACCATCATGGGCCGTCGGTCCTTCCGCCGCAGCCGGTTGGAAAACTTAAAATTTTTTGTTAGAGTAGACAAGTATAATTTAACTCAGTACATTTAGGATGCCTTTTGTTATTAACTAGTCATATTTTGGTTTTCTAGTTAATCATTTTCTCTCTTTTTTCCTTAAGCGCAATTGTCACTTAAGCAGGATTTTATTTTTCATTGTTTTTCTATTTTGTCTATTTTTGTTTTTCTATTTTCTCTCTTTTTAACTTTTGTATGGTTCTCACTTTCTTACTTACAAAAGACATTAGAAATATAACAGTTAAAAATCTCCTTTTCATTCATGACAAAAGGTTCTGATTTACAACTATTTTGCAAAAATACATTTTTTATTGGACAAATACGTTTCAGATGGATGTGATGCTAAACATCATGACTAGCTATGTATTGTCGCCGACTTGTCTTCTGATTGCAATTCAGGCTTTTGAACTTTTTCCTTTGGTTTCTGAATGTGAATGTCAGTGGATTTCGACATTTGCTCTTTGAGATTGGGCTATCTCGCCTTTCTTCGACAAAAAAGTTTCAAGTTAAACAACCAATTGGGGTTAGGGCCCACGACTCATAACAGTAATCGACTCCTAAATAGCTGACAAAGAAAATCACATTACATGATACAGAACATAAACATTATTACAAAAATAGGGGAACGAGAGGTAGGAAATGCATGAACTCCACCCTTATATCGCCCCCACACGGCTTCGTTTGGTCAAAATTCTGACAACTAAAACCCTAGGATTTTTTGCTTAAATTTCAACAGTCAGCGGAGGATTTTGAGATTGTCGATTTTCTCTCGCATTTAGGATGATGACTCAAAGCAAAAACACAACAAATTGGGTAAAATCCTAAATGGAAGTAGCTAGGGTCGAATATATGTGGATTAAGTCGGATTTGACAGATCTTGGGTTCCGTAAGCAAGGGTTCGGCTTTTAAGTCCTAACCTTTTTATATACCCGTAGGTACGAGACTTACGGTTGATAAGCATTACCAATACTCCGACTGGTGTATCTGAATAAATTCGGAAGGCAGCAGACTGGTCACACTGATAACGTTACCGCGAGGGTGACAATGGTAGAACAGAGATAGAAGATGTTGAATAATGAAATGCAAATCCTAAACAATTTATAAAGAAAGCAGTAAAACAAACAACAAATGACCGATCGCCAAACGACTTCTTTTTTATTTATCTTTGAAAATTTTAACTTAAAGTTAGAAAGAGAACAAAACATTTTAAAGTTAACCCCTAATTATAATCAAAAAATTCAGTTAATAAAAACTAGAGATTTGACGGTAAAATCCCCAGCGGAGTCGCTAGAAAAATATTGTTCATGATTGATTTAGTTTTTCGAATTTTTTTTTTATTCCAAAAGAGGTGACAAAACGTTTTTAATGCTCGTTGCCGAAACTAGTTGGTTTTAAAAATGAGTTTAGAGTCGCCCTCCGATTTTGGGACACCAATTTTAATTTTCAAAGAAAAATGACTCCGTTTTTAATTTTAAAAAGACACTGGTTAGTAAAAGGGTAAGGTACGACAGTTTAAGTTCACTTAAATCGCCGCCCGGCAAAACCGGTCTCTTAGGTTTGTTTAATTTCCAAAATTTAAGTTTGATTTTTATTGAAAAGCTGTTGCATGATTAACTAATTGGCGTTTTCGGTCATTTAAGAAAACAAATTCACTTATTGAAAACGGTAAATTGCAGAAATTAAAGTGCGGAAAATAAAATCATTGACACCCTAAACTAATTATTCTTTCTCCGATTAGGAGAAAATAATTACAAAACGGTCTTAAAATAATTACATTCTACACTTTGATCCCCGAATTAATTATTTAAAACCCAAAACACCCCACAAACATATAAAGTAAAGATTTAAAACATGCATATAAAATTACCATAAAGTCCCTAAAGTTGGAAAAATTATGCAAAAGTCCTTATAACTTTGAAAATTACCAAATTGGCCCTAGGATATACATAAGCAACAAAACAGTCCACAAACAATTAAAATTCACGAAACAGCTTACAATAGGTAAAATTACTTAAAAAAGTCCCTAAACACTTAAATAATTATAAAACAATCCTCTAAAATTGCAGAATTACAAAAACAGTCCATACATGCAAAATTTCTAAGTGATCCTTAAACGTGCAAAACTACCCAAAATACACCCCAACATGCAAAGAATGCTCAAAACAGTTCATCCACATGCCTTTTTACATAACAGTCCCTACGAAATCTGTCAAAGCTCTTAAGTAGTCCTTACTGCATGGAAACCATCAAAACCAATACTTCAAACTCAGCAACCCAGTTTTAAAGTAGAATAACAAAAATTAAGGCTCTAAGGTTGATTTTTATTCCCATAAACTAAACTAGGGCAAATTGAATGAACACCAACATACAAATCAAACTTAAGCATGAGAAATCCCTTCAAAACAGAAACATGATAATCACGGGAGCTGAAATTATTGCTGTAAACTAGACAGCAATGGCAGCACTTCAGAAACATACGCAAATGGTGGCATTTGAACGGTGACAACTCTTATAAGACAGTCAATTGACAATACTTAAATCCCTTTTCAACAACGACAATAAAAAAACATAAGATCTATACAATGGATGATAACATGACAGATTGACACCTATGAGACAATATGTAAGGCAGTAACCATTTAACTATTTTAATCATTGAAACAAGAATCATAACAGAGTCATTTTGTAAACATAAGCATTTGCTTCAAACATAACAACCATTATGTAAAAATTTTGACAACAACAATCTAACTACTCTCCTTTTTGCAATGACAGAAATCAGAGAAGATGCTAACCCAAGGTAATAAACCCTTTTCCAAGAGATTCCAAGAAACAACAACAAAAACTACATGGGATGACCGAAATTCATAACTCATTTGGATCAAGGCCAATCTTGAAACATTATACTAATAGTGAGAGACAGAAACAACAATGACTTGATAAAGCTCAGTAGCAATAAAAACAACAACTCCATAAATTCAAACAGAAATAGCAAACATTCTGCCTATCTAAACGACAAAAGTTTAAGAAAAGGTAACCAAACAAGGACAAACTATGAACAATAGCATGGTCAGAAGTCATTTTGGCCTTCTAAATAAGGACTTAACCATTTACAAAGATCTAGAGTGTAAGACTAAAGAACAGAAAATAAAACACAAAAGGCAAAATTCATCCAACACTTAACCAGAATCCTAATCATGCATTATTAATCAATCTGATTCCCAGATTATTCCAAACATCATAGGCAGAAAATGAAAAGCTAGAATATGAAATTAAAGATACCTTAGATGCTTTGATTCCAATCTAGAAGAAGATTTCCACTAGCTCTTTACAAAATCAAAAGTTTTGTTTACAAATTCCCAAGAAACAACATAAAAACTACAAGAAAATCTGTAATCCACTTCTTGATTTCGAATTGATTTCGAAACAGGAAGTATAAACCCTAATTTCAAACCAAATTTCCCAATTTCCCAAAGAAAAACCCTAATAATGGAAGAAACACACAATTTTCTCTCTCAGAAATTCTCAGAAGCTCCCCCCTCCATTCTTCTTCTTCTAGCCTTTTTGTAGGCAGAAGCTCTGCCCTCTCTTCTCTTTCTTCTTTCTGCATGGCATGCATCCCTCTGACTCAGCCACATCGGACAAGAAACAGAAGCATTAGGCTTGACTCCTTCTGCCCGCTTTTTGTCTTCTCTTCCTTTTTCCCTCTCTCTTTGTCTGTTACTTCTTCTTGCTTTTCATGTCCTTCCACCGTCACCTCTGAGACCGTCAACGATTTCCTCTTGATCTCCCTCCCTCCTCTCTCTTTTTCTCGATCTCATTCTGTCTCCAGTTTCCATTTAGAGTTTCTGTTTACTGCCTTCACTTTGCTTCTTCAATTTTATTCCTGTTTAATGATGAAAGGGCAGGAACGGCAGCATTTTGCTGCTTCCTTTCCTATTTTTTTGTTTTTACCGCAATCAAAATGACGCTGTTTTCGGTAAAGCGGCGCGTTTTGGTTTGCTTCATTAAAGGGGGAGGTTTTGAATCGAACCATTCCAGTTCCATTCAAACCTAGAATTCTTTTTCCCTTTTCTTACTTTTCACCCCTTTTCTTTTCTTTCTTTTTCAATTACGCCCTTCCTTTCTATTTTTTTCAATTTCTTCTTATTTTTTCTAATTTCCTTTTTTTTCTTTTCTCATTCTTTTTCCTTTTTTTTATAATAGAAAAAAAAATTGAAATAAATACACTCACTTAATTAATTGAAAAATATTTAATTAAACCATTTTCTTTTATATTGGGAATTTTCAATTTTGGATTTTGAGCAAAAATCAAATAAAAGTTTAGTATTATTAATTCGTGGGTTCAAGAATTCCTATATAACTTAAGCGATATAATAAAAGCTTTTTTAATTCTTTTATTAACTGATTTATGTATAGGATTCCACTCACCTATGGTTGGGAACTAATGATTGGCTCTGTTTACGAAGATTTTGGATTTGCTCATAATGATCAAATCATATTCGGCCTTGTTTCCACTTTTCCAATTATTCTCGATACAATTTTTAAATATTGGATCTTTCGTTATTTAAATAGTGTATCTCCGTCACTTGTAGTAATTTAACATTCAATGAATGACTGAAAAACGATCCAATTAGAATGTTTTTTTTTTTTGCGACGCATTCAAAATCTTACTATATAGAATAGAATCTATTTTCTATACATCACATCCAAGGGATTTTCTATCTATATTTTCGATTTCTATTTTAGTAAACATTAGCAGTATCGTGGTTAGGGAACTATACTAGTGATCTACCCAATTTTATTGTAGAAATTTTCAAGATCAATTTGGACCATGCAAACCAGAAAGAACTTCTCTTGGATAAAGAAAGAGATTACTCGTTCCATTTTTGTATCGCTCATGGTATATATAATAACTTGGGCATCCATTTCAAATGCATATACCATTTTTGCACAAGCAGGGTTATGAAAATCCAAGCGAAGCAACTGGACGTATTGTATATGCCAATTGTCGTTTAGCTAATAAGCCTGTGGATATTAAGGTTCCACAAGCGGTACTTCCCGATATTGTATTTGAAGCAATTGTTTGAATCCCTTATGATATGCAACTGAAACAAGTTCTTGATAATGGGAAAAAAAGGGTCTTTGAATGTGAGGGCTGTTCTTATTTTACCTGAGGGGTTTCAATTAGCTCCTCCCGATCATATTTCACTAAAGATTAAAGAAAAGATGAGAAATCTGTCTTTTTAGAGTTATCGTCCCACTAAAAAAATATTCTTGTAATAGGCCCTGTTCCTGGTCAGAAATATAGTGAAATTACCTTTCCTACTCTATCTCTCGATCCCGCAACTAAGAAAGATGTTCATTTTTTAAAATATCCTATATATGTAGGCTGAAATAGGGAAAGGGATCAGATTTACCCCGATGGGAGCAAGAGTGACAATACAATTCATAATGCGGCAACGACGAGTATAGTAAGCAAAATAATACGAAAAGAAAAAAGGGGGTACGAAATAACCATAATGGATCCGTCAAAGGGACGTCAAGTTATTGATATTATACCTCCAAGGCTAGAACTTCTTGTTTCAGAAGGCGAATCCATCAAACTTGATCAACCCTTAATGAGTAATCCTAATGTGAGCGGATTTGGTCAGGGAGATACAGAAGTAGCACTTCAAGACCCATTATGTGTCCAAGGACTTTTGTTCTCTTTTGGTTTTCTGTTTCTTTCTATTCTTCCTTTTGTTCTCGTTTCTTTCCTTTGTTCACTCTCTTCTAATCACCTATTTCTTATCCTATATATATTTCTTTCTTCTTTTCCTTATACTTATATATATTTCTCACTTTACTCTAAAATTGGATCTGAAAATATTCGCGTTCGGGTCAACGTCCAGTATCGACTCCGATACTTGGGCAATGCTGATGGAACCAAAATTTACGACGTCGTTGTATACATACAGTTCCTAAAACAAATATATTCATATATTACATTTATTTTCCAAATCATTTAATTTCAAAACAATTTCTTTTAAATTATTTGTGCTACTGACGTTTTATTGGTCGCGACAAGAAAAATCCCAGACGTACTTTCGTTTACGTCAACCAACTGTAAACACATTTTAAACTCCTAAGTTGTTTATATACTTCAACTTAATCTCCTATAATTTTCATATATATTAAAGTTCTTAGCATGTAAGAAATCTCATATTAAATTGATACTTATGCAGTAAGAAATCTAAAAATACAATTAAGCTCATAATGATGTCATGTATGATGCTCGGTTTTGGTTAAGGATGTTACAGTTTCAAACATAGCAAAATTTCAAACACAACAAAGCTTTAAGATTCATACAAAGGAAAGCTTCAATGTTCATGCCTAGCCAAGTTTCAAAGTTCATACTCAGCAAAGCTGACAAAGGTAAAGCAATAGTTGGATCAATCAGAATTTTAGTTCTCCAATGAAGGTATTCTCGAGCAAGAGCATAGATAAGGTATCTAGAATAGATGCTTCAATCAAGCATTCAAGTTATCACAACAACAAAGCAAAGTATTCAAAACTCCTTGTGATAAAGACATTCCAAATTTCAATAAAGTTAATTCTATAAATGATTAACCAAGTATAAAGCTTACATTATGCAAACACAAGTTCATTCAGTCATGGGTCAATTCAACCATGCAAACAAAAGTTCATTCAGCCATGCAGACATTAGTTAGTTCAGCTATGAGTCAATTCAATTAAGCAGATACAAGTTAGTTCAGCCATAAAATACAAGTTAATTTTTCTAAGCAAACAATTAAAGTCATTCTTAAAAATCAAGGCCGCATCAACAATAAAAGCCAAGTATTAAAAATCAAGGCTTGCATCAACAGTCAAAATTGTGCCTTAAAACCGAGCTTGCACCTATAAGTCAAAGTCGTGCCTAAAAATCAAGCTCGGATCAACAAATGAAATGTTAAGCTGAGAATGGATCCTACATTAACAATGAAGTCGAGCATGGAGCTTGCATGAAATGTCAAGTCGAGGATGAATCTCACATTGACAATGAAGCTGAGCATGGAGCTTCATGAAATTTCAAGCCAAGAATGGATCTCACATTAACAATGAAGTCAAGCATGGAGCTCGCACGAAATGTCAAGTTGAGAATGGATCTCACATTAACAATGAAGCCGAGCATGAAGCTCAAATGAAATGTCAAGTCAGGCATGGAGCTTGCGTAATCATTTAAGTTGAATAATCATTTAAGTTGAGTATAGAGCTCGAAGGGACAAAAACTATGTTGACCTGACTCTTCTTTCAAGCTCAAAACTTTAAAATTTATTTTGGAGATATGTAGGTAACCTAATTGGGTGCGATCCAAATTCAAGGAAAAGTCTCATCAGAAATGACAATTTTTCTTTGCCAATAAAAAAGGAAGAAAAGAAAAAGGAAAATAGGCAAAAAGAAAATTAAAATAAAGAAAATAAAAGTAAATGAAAAGAAAAGAAAATCCCGCTAAGTTAAAAATCTGAAAGGACAACTTAGGCAAAAATGGACAGCTTGCTAGATCGAAAACCCGAAAGGGCGGTGTAGACAAAAATTAGAGCTAAAAAAAAGAAAAGTGAAAAGTTCTTTCAAATATTTTAGGAGAGAACTCATAAATTATAATATTCAAAAGTGTCTTCAAATCCTTTTACAAGTCATCTTAGAAATCACTTTAAGGTCGACAAGAGTCATTCTCAAGAGTTCATAAAGAATATTGTTTCAAATTGAGTCATCTCTAAACTGACATAAGGTTAAACCATCTCAAGTCGTTCTCTCAAAGTTGTTATAAAATGCAAGTCATTCAGTCAAATCATCTCAAGTCATCCTTTTGTGTTATGAATCACTCAAATTCAACTTATTTGGTTCATTTTGTACATGTTGCATATAGTTTTTGTTATGCTTTGTGATGTAAGCATAATTATATAAGTTTTTAGCATGTAAATATATGGTGTTATGTTATATAGCCTTTTGGATAAACTGTTGTTATATCCATGTTTTGATATATGTAAAGTATGCTATGTTTATATATGCCTATAGTATAGAGAATAACCAGTTTAACCTGAAGTAAGGTAAAAGAGAAAAGATGTTTTATGCTGTTATATGTTTGATATATGAATGTTATATATGTATAGAGTTTAAAATAGAGATAGAAATATGTGATGAATGTTATGTTAAAAAAATGGCATGTTTTATGACATAAGAGTATAGTAAGAGGTGTTACAAGCATATCTATCTATTTGATTGAAAAATTAAGGTGATCAAAGCTGCTGAGGAAACACAAGAAAGGAAAGCAGACGATGTTCAGACATCGTTGCGGAATGATGTTAAGGAAAAGATCGAAGAAATGATTATCCGAATGGTACGTGTGAAAGACTTGATATTAGTGAGAATTACTTTTTGGAGGCAAAGAGCCATTTAAAGCTTTTAACTAGATAAACAAATTTTTTTTACTAGAGGAGAGAGGCCTAAGCTTCAGCTGAACCGACCTGTGCATAGACGAGTGAAGCGTCAGTACTTCACTCGGACTGCTGACCTGAAACATATATTGCGATTTGGTGAGTCGCAGACTCAGCAAGTGTAAACCACATTTAAACATTATCAGCATATAAGGCAATATAATCAAAAAATATCATTAAGCAATGAGTTTAAACCATATTTATCATATAAAATCATCTTTGTATGCATACAATACTATATGTCATGTTTTCTCTGTTCTTTAGTTGTGATTTATCGGCCAAGTGTTGTCCCGAGAATTTCACCTCAAACGTTCTCTAACTGGATCCAGTAAATGAGGAAGACCCGGAATGTCGTCGGTCAAACCTCTCTCTGTAAGATCCGAAGATCAATTTGTAAGATCCGAAGATCACTCTACAGCATATAGGACCCGTAGGTCTTTCTATATCATATAGACCCGTAGGCCTCTCTGTAAAAACCCGTAGGTTTACTCTGGTGAAATTTGCAAACACTGGCTACGGTAATCACAACGCCTGTAATTATGTCCTGTGGAAATGTATTTATGCAATATACATTTCATAGCAATATCTCTCATATAAACAAATAGCCGGGTTTCCGTACTGGTGAAAATAACATATATATCTCTATATCAGATCAAATAACTCAACTGGTCGGATTTTAGTACCGAATCAGGAACCACAAACAAAGCAATTCATATATCATATATCTCTGGTTGACCGGGCTTCATTACTGGTCCAAACAATTCAATCAAACTCTAAGATTTCACTTTTCATATATCATAGTTGACCGGGCTTTATTACCGGTCCAAAAACAATTTCATATAACATTTTAAGCAATATCACATGTCAACTCTCTATACATGTAAGTAAGTGGTTTAACACTTACCTCTTTGCTGTGAGCTCGGTGAGGCCTCGGGCTGCTTACCCCATGCCGCTCTCGAACTCGATGCTCCTATAATGCATAACATAGCAACAATGTTCAACAATTCAATTTAGGAACCCTTATAAGCTATGATGCATGCTTTAATATTTAATTCTTTGTTTTAATTGAGTTTTAATTTTAATCCGATTAATTTTCTATAATTTAAAACTCAATCTCTAAAAATCTCTGCTTTAAAATCATTTAATGTCAATATAAAAATAATTGACAATCTCTATTTAACATATAATAATTATAATTAAACATAATTATA
>CANUEY010693981.1:0-19184 GCA_948099555.1 Croton setiger | reverse complement strand
ATATATATATATATATATATATATATATATATATATATATATATATATATATATATATATATATATATATATATAAGGTGTCCTCAATTTTGAAATGATTTAATTTAAAAGAAAAAATAAACCAAATACAAGGGCTTTGTGTACAGTGAATAATTTCTATCCATGTAGCAAGAAAGGAAATGTGTGAGAGTGATGGGATAGGATTGCACTCAAATATGCTCTTTGACTAATACCTTTGACCAAACAATAATACAAACCAACAATTATTAATTAATAGTTTAATTAATGAAAATTAATTACGAAATGTTTGATTATCTCAAATCTCAGATATACCCAACTTTATATGTCCCGTCCCATCTTCAACAATCAATTGCAATCTATGTCTTTTAGAAAGAAACTTGCAATCTATGTGCTTAATTAGTGTATACAAATGAACCATAATAAACTGCATTTTAGGGAAACCAAACCGCAATTAGCCCACAAACCTTCAATTTCTATTGGTTAATAATTTCAATTTTAAAGTGCTGTGGCCATTATGTATTATTCCCTCTAATCATTTGTCTTCTTTTTTTTTTTTCTTTTCTTTTTTTAAGCATAAGACAATAAGGGCCCATTCATTTTTCTTCAATACTAATAAATTGTATTTATATAATACAAACTCAAGTTTCAAAATATGTACAAATATATGTATTTAAATTAGGCTCATTTCAGAGGATCATTATGCTTTGTATTGATGCTAAAGATGAGAGGGTTGAAGACGGTCTTATAACTTGGGTAGGTGCAATAACTCAAAATATAAAAAAGAGAAACCTATTTTTGCAAAAATCACAGATAGTGTTGCTCAAGTTAGGAATAAGTATCTTACAGTAGAGAGTTTTGTAATTTTGTGAAATCCTTTACCATCCCCACACAAAAGGTGGTGGCAAAAAAAGTTCTTTTTGTACACACTGCAATGATGGTGATGATGATGATGCCTGCAATCTCCAACACCAACACTAATTCTAACACTAACTCAATACTTCACCATTTTCAATTCCTTCTTCTCTCTTCTTCTATTTACACTCCTTTCTCTGTCTATTTCCTTTTTCCCCAATCCTCTGTTACTACTACTCATAACCATGACCGAACTCTTATTCTCACCTTCCTCCCATCACATCCCATGCCATTATAGTGACAACCCATGTTAGAGAACCCAAAAAGAAACTCTAATTTATTATGGAGAATAACAAGTGTGGGTGTTGGGCTCTTCTGAAACGAGGTGTTACTGGTGCCTGTAAATCCTCTGCTTCCAGAGACTCTGCTAACACTATCCCTCGCACTAGTCTTGTTTATGATGCAGGTACTTAATTTATACCATTTGTTCTACATAAGTACTTATTACCCTCATCAATTTTTTTCCTTTTTCTTTTTGTGATTTTTAACTTCAGTTTGTTTGCCAAAATGTTCCATATGTCGGTTTCCTCTGTTTTTGTTTTCTGTCACATTGCTTTACTCTGCTTTTTGCTCTCTTTCTTCAATCTCTTTATCGGGTCAATATTTATTTGATTTTAACATACGCATGAAATTATCTGAAAAGCTTCTTGGCTTGTGTGAAATTTTGGTAAAGTTGGCTATTTTGATCAGATCTCAAACTGGTAATTTCTGTTTTCTAAACCACAAAGTTTAACTCTTGGGTTAAAGCTATTGCCTTTGATTTTTTAGTTTCTGTTATTCGTCCCTTAAATGCTCTTTGTCAAATCTAAAATAAGCAAAAGATTATTGTACATACAGAGAGCTCTTACGCCCAATTGTGTTGATGCAGCAACTGAAACGAGATACTTAAATGCTAGCAATCGAGAGTTATGTCCTCCTAATGAAGCACAATTATCTTCTGATAATCCTGATCTACTCGCAAAGGATAATAAATCTGCGTGTCAATTACTGCAATTCACTTTTCAAGAACTAAAATCAGCAACCGGTAATTTTAGGCCTGACAGCATTCTGGGAGAGGGTGGATTTGGGTATGTGTTTAAAGGATGGATTGAGGAGAATGGGACAGCCCCCGCAAAACCAGGATCAGGAGTAACAGTTGCTGTTAAGAGTTTAAAGCCAGATGGTCTTCAAGGCCATAGAGAATGGGTGGTTAGTAGAATATCTGGATGTTAAAAAATGAGGGTTTTGTGTGAAAAAGAACAAAAATTAAGCATTTGATGTTATTTTTGCAGGCTGAAGTGGATTTTCTTGGACAACTTCACCATCCTAATCTTGTTAAGCTTATTGGGTATTGTATCGAGGATGATCAGAGACTGCTTGTTTACGAATTTATGACAAGAGGAAGTCTTGAAAATCATCTTTTTAGAAGTGAGTTTTAGTTATTCTCACATCTTATTGCTTTTTATTTTGCTTGTATGTTGTTCAAGGAAAGATATTTCTGCATATTTTGAAGCTGGAAAATTGGAAAAAGCTCTTCTTTTCTTTGCTTTTTTCCTTGACATTTTCTTACCGGCTGATAAAATTATCACTTTTGAACACTTCCAATGACTTTTCTTTCTTTACATTTATTTAATTGCATGCTTGTGCAACTTTTAAACAAATGCTTAATTCTTTTTGTAACTTTTGAAGGGACAATACCTCTTCCATGGTCAAACAGGATTAAGATTGCACTTGGGGCTGCAAAAGGCTTGGCTTTTCTTCACAGCGGTCCAGAACCAGTTATTTACAGAGATTTTAAGACATCAAACATTTTGCTTGATTCAGTATGTGCTGATTCATATAAATGGATGATAATGTTTCTTTATCTTTTCTTTTTTCTTTAATTGAATCCTAAATGTAAGTATTTCTTTAACAGGAATATAATGCAAAGCTTTCAGATTTTGGTCTTGCAAAAGCTGGCCCTCAAGGTGACAAAACTCATGTTTCTACCCGAGTTGTCGGAACGTATGGCTATGCTGCTCCAGAATATGTAATGACAGGTGTAATTAAACTTGATGTTTCTAAATTTTCAAGATTTTACAGTTGTAAATGTGTTCTTTAACTATGAATGATTATTGGTATGTGTTAGGAGTTAATAATCTTAATCTACTTGAGAAGTAACATATGTATGATTATTATCAGGTCACTTGACATCTAAGAGTGATGTTTATAGCTTCGGAGTGGTGCTGCTAGAGATATTAACAGGCAGAAGATCGATGGACAAGAAGCGGCCAAGTGGGGAACAGAATCTGGTGGCGTGGGCAAGGCCTTATTTAGTAGACAAGCGAAAGCTTTATCAGCTGGTGGATCCTCGATTGGAGCTCAATTACTCCCTGAAAGGAGTGCAGAAAGTTTCTCAATTGGCATACAACTGCCTTAACAGAGAGCCTAAGTCGCGGCCTACCATGGATGAAGTTGTGAAAGTTCTCGCTCCGTTACAAGATTTAAACGATCTCGCTATACTCTCTTACCACTCTCGATTTTCTCAGCAAGCAAGGCGAAAGAAGAGATATGAAGGAACTCAACAACATACAAATGCGTCATCCAAAAGCATTAAAGATTCTCCACTGAATACTAGCACCACCTCCGGTAAGCAGCGTTGTAGATGATAATGAAAGCTCGGTATGCCTGCATTTGTAGATTGGTTTCGATTGTTTTGGAGTGTTTTGAGATTTTGTTGGACTAGAAAATATATGAGAAGAAGAGGAAAGGTTAAATCTATTACACTAGGGAAAAGCTAACACTTTATGTACCTTGTTTGTGTGTTGTAATTGAGATATATATAGGCTGTAATTAGATAACAATTACCTTCCATTTCTAAGATTGTTATATGCAGCTATCTGAATATCAATTGCTTTTGAGGCTTTGGAATTGCATTTTTTTTGTCCTTTTTTCATTCAATTGTTTCACTAATTTAAACTTACGCTAATTAAGTTTGGTCTAATCTCATTAAGGGATGTACAACACAAGCTTTTCTTAGCAAAATCAGCAAATGCATATATGCAAGGAATATTTATATGTACCTTTGGTCTTTTTGAAAATATGAACTTTATGGACAGCTGTATTCAAACTAGAATCTAATATTCTGCAAATCACTTGACAGTAAAGGTATTTTATGACATATGAATAACATCATCATATGCTTTATCGTATCACAATCATATTAGAATCTTATCTACATTCTTTTACTTAACATGCAAAATCATTTCTATAAAGAAAAAAAAAAAAAAAGAACCATTGATATTTTATATGTACATAGTTTTGGCATTTATGTTTAGTGGGTTAGCAGTACCAAAGACATACATTTGTTTACGAGGTTATGAAGAAATGAGAACTTTAATATCTACACATGTTGTGGAAGGTCTCTGATTTTGATAGCCTACACAGCAAAACAAAAATGAAAATTTTAGAGCTATAAAACAGAGACAAACAAGTGAAAAAGCATCACTATTTCCTAAAAAAAAAGGAAAAGAAAAAGCATCACTAACCATGAGTTGAAGTGGAGTCCAAAAATGATAAGTTTTAAGGATGGTTGTTGATTGCAAAATGAAGCTGTTTGAAGCAGAAGAAGAGTGTTTACTAATTAGGAAGTATTCATAGTAACAATAATTTAAGAAATGAAGTTGGCTCGGTTTGCAAATTTAGTTGTTTAAATAGTGTTTATTTATTTAAATAATTTTTATTAGAGGTGGTTCAATATTGTATGTGGCCTAAAGTAAAATTAAATATAGGGTCTTTTATTAAATGGTGTAAAATATTAATTAAAATATGATTTTCTAACTTTAGGAGTACTTATTAAAAATAATTAAATTTATATATACGAAAAATTGGATATTATTGGAAAAATAATTAAAACTTTGGATGAGAGTGTGTGAATGAAACAGTAGATGTAAGATTAAAAGTTTATATATAAAAACTAAATAAATAGCTAAAAAATTTTCTATATAGCTATATCATCCAATCCTAAAAAAAAAAAAAAAAATTATTTTAAGCTTTCAAAACTCTAAAACTACATTAATTGTATTCGGCAGCAGTTTTTAAAATAAGTTTTAAAGTTTTAGCAAGCAAAATATTAAAAATTATTTTTTATTTTGTTTGACAAAACAGTTTTTGATATAATTTTACAAATTTATATAGCATTTTATCGAAAAACTTTTCGCTAAAAATTATGTTGTTTTGGGACACTAATATAGGATTCACCCGATGTCCATCATTTATCCTGTAAAATCCAATATACACCTTGTCATCAACTGACTTCACATCTTTGTAACACAACAAAAATGACTCCACACGTGCAACCTGCTGATATAATCATATAATTTTTTGACCATTTTAAATACCAGGAAATTTTTCGATGCATATCATCATCTTCTGGTGAATTATCACTAAAGATGTCCTCTACTGCTTTCTTCAGCTCCCCGTACTGTTGCATTCCTTGGAACCTCTACCGCTATCAATCGCATCAAAAATTTCAAAAATGCTAAAAATGTAAACGAGTTGTAAGAGAGCGGCAAATAACCATATTTACATATTAAAACAGGTTCTTGAATGCCTATTCTAAAGCGGAATTTGGACTTGATAACTCTTAATAGTGGTCTCAAGTCTTAAACGCTCAATATAAATGTAACACTACCTCTATCTTCTTCACAATTAATGCTAATAACATCGACAAGGGTTTTTAGAAATATAAAAATCTAACTCCTTTCGACTATGTTTGGCTTTGGTTTAGGGTTTCAATGCACGTATGATGGAAAATGTTGCATGACTATTATCAGCGGTTGGCTTAGATTTCGAGGCGGAGGAAATGCCTAATTATAGTATTGTAGCTAAAACTAACAAAAGCCAAACAAATGGAAAAAAGTTATACATGTGTGTCGTTTAGCCACACCAGTGTAACTTTATAATGGAAGAATTTCAACTATGAATCCAATAAAAACACAAAAATATATAAAGTTACACACTAAACAAGTTTGTTGATTCCTACTAACATTTTAACATTAATAACTAAGTCCGAATAAGTGTAATCCAATATCCATTTTTATTCATTACAAATTTTAGTTTTCGCTTATTTTATCAACTATTATCCAATTTTTTAAATTTAATAACTATGTTAGAAATGAGCATCTTACTCATGTTTCAAGTATCATTTTTATCTTCTGCCTGTACTAAGTGTAGGTGTGGGTCGAATTGGATTGAATTTAAATTAGTCCGTTTGAAAAAAAAAAAAAAAAGAATTATTGAAAGTTCCCACTCAACTTGGCTTTCTGTGAACATTTTGCAACATAACATCAACAAATAATTAAAATTGAGTAATGTTTGATGGTTTTTGTAATAAATATATTGATAAAATATTTATAAGTTATTTGAAATGGAAAGAGCTTTTGAATATTCTTCTATAATTCGAACATCTTTTTGATTGACAAGTAGACTTATTAATAGACTTGTCAAACATACCTTCTAGTTTTATAAAATATCCATATTAAAATTATTACATGCATATTAAATTATGAGTTAAAAATAAAAATAAAATAGTTAATGAAAATGAATTTAAGAAATTTTTTTAAAAGTGGACATATATATATAAACGTTCAACTACATGTTTTATTATGTTCAATACATCAGTTGCCATCCAATCTTCTCTATTTATCTATATAAATATATTAGAACTAAGACAAGAAAGAAATAGTAGGACACATCAAGTATTTCAATTTTCTATTTTTACAATTTTTACAATCTTGTAATATGAAAAATCTCAAAAAAAATAATAATAAAATAAGCATAAATAAGACCCATCCCTTTGTTCGATGACTTCTTAAAAAAAATAACATTAAATAATAATTTAAAATTTCAAAAAATTTAATTAGTAGTTCAATTTAAATCAACTACTAAATCATGTTGATATTTATCTTTCTAATTTAATAAACTATTATTATACTCGCCCATATATTGATGTCAGTAATAGGATGAAAATTACAATCGCAATAATCAATTTAGATAGCTCGAATTTTTTTCAATCTCAATCTACCATAACATCAATCCATCTAGATTTTAATATAAATAGAAGTTTTTATTTTAACTTTTTAAATAAAACTTGTAAATAGATCTAGATACTAATTTGAATTGGTCAACCGAAAAAATGGATCAAACCGTCAATATGGTGGTTTAGTTAATGGTTTAAAAAAAATTCAATTGTAACCATAATTGAATCATAAATGTGCGGATAATTGTGAACAGTTATGATTCACAATTTGACCTTTTTTTTTAAAAGAAAAAATCATTTGAATTGGGCGTGAGGTGAATGTTTGAAATACGTACTTAACTGAAACTGTAGTAAACCGTAGTCTTGCTTTGTATCTCTCTATTGAACCATCAACCTTGGGTTTTATTGTGACACCCAATTGCATCCAACAGGTTTCTTTCTTGATGGCAGTATACATTTTTCCCAAGTCTCATTTTCTTCCAATGCCCCCATTTTCATATTCATTGCTTGGCATCATTCCTCCATAGTTTGAGCTTTCTAAACATTTCTAGGTGGATTATCTGAATATACTGCTGTAGATAAAGCCCTAGCATTCTATGATAACCTTCCTTTTGCCAAATTAGTTACTGGATATCTACATTTCCTTGGAACATATCTCAGGTTCATATTGTTTTAGTGGTACTCCTCGGGTAGATCTAGGTGGTAGCAGATAATTTGTTGGTCACTTACTAGTTCGTTTGTCTCCCTCTGTTCCCTTGTTTCTCCTATGCTAATTTCAACAGAATGATCAGCAGAATCGTCATTGGAGTTTCGTGTACTTACCTTGGGAGGATCGAACGTAGCACCAACATCTTTACTTGGTGATTGTACTAAGTATGGAGGCATCTCGGTGGTTCCGCCTACTGACTCTGTTGGAACTGTGTCGAACCACATTGGATTAGACACATAACTTAGTGGGTCACTCACATTCTCCCCCTGTTGGTGGAATAATAAATTCGGTTTCAAGGAAATTATAGTCCATCGTTGTATATAAACGTTTTTGTGACGGATGATAACAACGATATCTCTTTTTGGTGAACTCCATATCCAACAAAGAAACATTTGACTACACATGGGTCTAGCTTAGTTCCATCAGATTTAGGTACATGAACATAGACAGATCATCCAAGGACACGTGTTTAAGAGTTGATGTAGAAGGAATGCTAACATGCTGGGAAAACTTTTGGAGAGGGGTTTTGAACCCAATGGGCTTGATAGGTAGGTGATTGAGAAGATAAATAGAGGTTCCTACAGCCTTAGGCCAAAAAAGGTAGGGACACGAGATTCAATTATAATTGACCGAGTCACTTCAAGAATAAGCCTATTTTTCCGTTATGTAACTCCATTCTATTGAGGAGTATGTGAACACGAGGTTTAATAATCATGCTTAGGTCCCTAAAGAAGTTTTGCATAGTGGAGTTAACAAATTCCACCCCCTCAATATCTGATCTAAGGATTTGAATTTCCTTATGAAACTGGGTCTGAATCATTTAATAAAAGGTAATAAATTTAGAAGCTACCTCATATTTATTCTTAAGAAAGTAAACTCATATCATTCAAGAACAATCATTTATAAATAACACAAAACATTTAAATCAAGAATTATTCATACAAGAACCAGAATTCGGGGTAGGATCCCACATATCAAAATGAACTAAGGAAAAAATAGACTTTGTTCTAGTGTTTGAAGGTTGGTATGACTGTCTATGACTCTTAGATAAAATACAAGTCTCACATGACAAATCTTATTTTTGGGAGAAAATTGTAGGAAAAAGCATACGGAGGTATCCTAGCAACGGATGTCCTGACCGCTAGTGCCACAGCCATTGTTGTCTGTCAATAATCCTATAAGTTAGCACTGCAGTTCCGTAGTAAGTCACCTCATTAACATAATACAATGCTTCATGTTAAGTGCCACACCCAAATCAACTTTCCCGATTAAATATCTTGTAGGAGACAAAAATTTGGATATATTAACTATGCAATTTAGTTCTCTAGTAACATGACTCATAGATAATAATTTGCATGATAATTTAAGAACATAAAGACAATATTTTAGTCTGAGGGTTGGTAAGACTTCTATAGTTCCAGCTCCATAAACTGCCGACAATTCACCATTAGCACTTTGAATAATTTTCTGGGTGGGTTTTGATTGTTCTACTAGGTCCCTTTGATCAAAAGTAATCGTGTTTGTAGCACCAGAGTCCAGAACCCATTTATTACTTCCCTCATTCGGCTTATTATTTGATTTTGATTGTAATTTATGTCTGTTAAGTCTATCTGCACTATCTCCAGATTTAATTAGTTGATTTCGGCATATTTCATAAAGAGAGAGATCAGTTCTACAATTATCCCTCTCTTTATAACCTAACTTACCTAGGTTATTTTCCATTCTTCCGTCTCTGTCTTCTTATTCTTCTAGCTCGCCTTCTCCTTTTCCTGTAACATTAGCACCGAATCCAATCCTTCGGTTGCTATCAGGTCCTGCTTGGCCTTTAGGCTCCTCTTTTCTTACTTGCCTCTAGTTGGGTCTCCACCCTTCTAGATACCCAACGAGCTGGTAACACTCCTTTCTACTGTGGCGGAACTTTCTACAGTAGGAACATCTTAGCCTATTTCTATTTTCTTCGTCGTCGCCACGTGATTAAAACAACCCTGTGGATGTCTTTCCTTGGTCTGAGCGTGGCCTGGTAGCGAAAATAGTTCCAAATCCTTCTGGTGAACCGTTTGTAGCCACTGGCGATCTTCCTAGAAGCTTATCTTCTGGTGAACAGTTGTCAGTGGTGCATCTTCTTCAGCCCTTGATTTCGATTCACCGCCTGACTCTACTTTTGGAATTTGCCAGCGACGTGGTCTCGGCCATCGCTGGTCCTTAACCAACAATGGACTGTGGTTTTCTGTTTGGAAACCTTTATGAGAATTATGGTGAGACATGCATGTTGGTTCACTGCTCCAAAACATGGGCAAAGTTGTGATCTTTCTGCGACGGTACGGAATCTCTGGTATACTGGAGGGACCTTCATACTCGCGATGCTTGGGCCTAATCAAGGCCCTGATCCAATTGCGCAGATGGACGGTTGTCGTCGGTTGTTCTAGGCGACGGAGAAGCGTGCCCAAATTTTCTATTGGGCAGTGTAGGCTGATTCTGGGGTGGGGTGATGTTATGAGTTTGGCTAGTGCTGCGAAGGTTAGGATGCAGTCATGGTGGTGGCAGGGTGGGTTGGTCGGTGTTTAGGTTTGCATGCTACAATTTATCTTTGTAATTTTTTTTGCATGCTACAATTTATCTTTGTAATTTTTTTTTTGTCCTTTTCCAACTTGTATATACGCTCTGTCACCTTTTTCTGTTTTTTGTTAAGTTTTCTGTAGTTTTAGTTTGAATATTGATGTATCTGATCTTGGACTAGTGAACTGATAAAATTGGATAAAACTGTTCGTATGTATTTTTATGTTAATTGGAGCCTCAATGTATTTTGGATGTTCGAAAGCTTCTCCATTAATGAAGTTGTTTATCTTCAGTGTTAAAAAAAAAAAAAAAACATAATAACTTTATAGATTTAGAGATAATTAAGAAGTATTTCATGAATTTACTGAGTAGAATTCACATCATATTTTTTTTAAAGCTTTCAAGCATGCAAACTCATTAAATAAATTTCAAAAATTTTATATTATTCATACGATACAGAGGAGTTGGAAATTAATATTTATATTATTGAATTTGAATCATTAGAATTGGCAGATAGCAGTTTCCATTGGCAAAATGCATAATCCATTCAGTTCCTGGGAATAGTAGTTGTCCTCTCCTCACACACCAACTTGTTCTTCTGATTTTAACATATATTCATTTAATCCTCTAAAGTTTATAATTCTGTAAACACTTATGAAGCATGCAAAGTGCAAACTTTTTGAAGGCAATAATATTGTCTACACGTATTTTTAACATAACTAATAATGAAGACCCGACCCTAAATTGTCCATCAACTACAACTACTAAAGGAAACTTCTTGTTTAACTCTAATGAATTTTTCTAGAACTCTTTTTTTTTTTTTTTTTTTTTTGGGTTTCTCATAGGTGCTGGAAGCATGTACACCATGACTAACTCATCCGGATTCAAACTTAATCATAGTTAAGTTTCTTCGCTCTTCCTTGTGTTTGTACTTAGTGGGAATTGAACATCAGCACTTCCCACAAATTCAACTTGTGTTGTCAACTAGTTACAATCTATGGGATATTCAACTTGTGTTGCCAACTGAATTAAAATCTATGGGTTTATGGTAACTTTTTGTTTAACACAAACAAATAACAACTGAATTACAATTTTTTTATTATAAAAAAATTGAATGGTGTTTAGAATATATTAAAGTATATCTTTAATTAAGTGTAGTTGGTTTAAAACCCCACCATGTAGGACTGAAAGTTGTTCAGCACAAATAATGGATGTGTTTGGTATCATTTGAACAAACCATCCCGATACTGCTCCTGTCTATATTGTCTTAACTACCTTTCTAATGCTCAAATAATCACAATTAGCTCTTTCAAAAATAATAATAATAATAATAATCACAATTATTAATAAATGGGATGCTTATTATAATATAATGCATATACAAAATTATAATTAGCAAACATACATAATGTCAATTTGCATATGGAGATTAACGAGCTTAGAAAACCATCCGTGCATATATAGATAAATTTATAGATTATAGATAGAAAAAACCCAAATTATTTGAATGAAACAGGTGGTGCCACTTTTTTTTTTTTTAAAAGAAACTTTATTATATTTGTATCTTTTCTTTTCGAAAGGAATGCTTTTCAATCAGGGAAAGCATTCCTTCTTTAATGTTCCTGTACATGATAATTAGTGTTAGTTAAAGCTACTATAAGATTAAAGTTAAGTACAAAAGAGTTGATTAATTAGGCATTCCGAATTTGGATTAATATATACATTTAAATATAGATAGAAGACCGTTTCTCGCCCAAAGAGGCACCAATCTATAATAGTTGAATAACATTTAAATCAGAAGACAGTCTCTAGCGCTTTAATCATATAGCAATGCTCAATATTTCATTTGCAATTTGAATCAATAGTAGTTGAGTTAATTACCCATTGGCTTAATATACAAATTTATCCTTCAATTTTCCATGATTTCCTAAATGAAACCCCGAACTTTTGAATGTTTCATTTATACACCTTAACTATTCAAATATTCATTTAAACACTTCAACTATTTAATAGTGTTTCAGCTTTCAAATATACACCTGCTCATATGCTGGAACACAAGTCTATGCTCTTGAACATTGGAAAGATCAACTGTTTATTTGAAACACTTTTAGATAGTTTAGATATCTAAGTAAAATATTCGAATAGTTGAAGTATTTAAGTAAAATGTTCGAAAGTTCAAAATTTTATTAGGGAAATCAAGCAAAGCTAGAGAGTGAAGTTATATATAAGGTCATCAGACATTTCAAGTGGAATAAGAATGAGGAAAATAAAAGAAAAAAGGAAAAACAGAGAAGGAAAGAAAATGAAGGACTCTATGAAACGATGAGAAAGAAAAGGTTGATTATAAATTGCAATTGAATTCACTTTAGAAGCTTCATTAATTGAAATTTTCATCATTTATTGTATTTTTTTAGGGATAATTATTTTTAGGTTATTTAGATTTTTTATAATCTGCGACTGGGTCTTTCCATTTTGGAATACTAATTAGTAGGTCCTTCATGTTTGAGCCGTTATACCATCAAGTCCTTCCATCAAGGTTTTGCTCAATTTTTCTATCAGTCAATTAAAAAGTCATTTTTTTATGACTTTGAAATATGACGGAATTACTTTTTCATATTATTAGTATATCTCCCTTCTTCTTCAACCCACGTCCGTCACCATCACCATTACTTTCTCTCCTTCCCTTTCAGCCAACACCACCACCACAACCACCACTTTCCCTTCTCTCTCTCTCCCCCTCCCATTCTTCTCTTCTTTTCCATACTTTCTCTTATGCATTCCTCCTCTTCTTAGGAATACTCCCTTCACCTTTGACCAACAACTTCTTTCTTTATTCCTTTCCCTTTCCTTTAAATGAACCTAGCAACCGAACGAAATATCCTTTTTGTTTAGTCGCCGACGCCATCACGCAGCCTTTAACCTATCTATCAACCCATGAAAAGGTCGAAGAAAACAAGACAAGAAGCAAGCAGCCAATCAACTGTCGAACGAGTTGCTTCAAGGTTCTACTTCAAATTCACAATTATGTTTCTTGATTTGGGTTTCAATTTCTTATAGGTTGGGCTTCAATTCTTGTAATTTTTTTTGAAAATTACAGCTATTTTGTTTTAATTTGAGTGATTAATCAATCTTCAATTTCTGTAATTTGGTATATTCTTTCTCTTTCCTCTGTTAAATGTCGTTGAATTTCATTTCTTTACTGTATGTATTTTGATTGTATAGGATGAATTTCAATGTGGGTTTGATGTGAAATTTTGATTGTTACATGTCTATTTTCTGGGAAAAAAGTTGGTAAATGCCTTTTTAAGATGTGATTCTTCATTATTATCAAGAAAAAACAAAATAAAAATCTGATACCTATGGCTGTGAGTATGAATAAAATTTGAATGTAGATTATGGATTTGCTCTTTATAACTTTTCTGTGTGAATATAGAAATCTATTTCTTGCCTTTTGATTTTGAGGTCAAATATGAAAAAGAAGAATGATATTAGACTACGAAACAATTGATGTTTCAATTTGCATTTGGTTTTACAATTCTCTTCTTTTGGTGGTGACTAGTTCTTCCTTCACCTTCCAGAAAGAAGGGAAGGAAAAGATGAAAAAGAAGAAGAAAAAGAGGTGGTGGCTATGGTGGCTGAAAGGGAAGTGACTCGGCGGTGGCTGGCCTTCTCTGTCGCTGCTGCTGTTCCTCTAAATCGGGTTCCCAGATGGCCTTCTGGTCGACTGACCCCAAATTATTTTCTCAGAATCTTTTACAGTCACTTTCATCTTTCTTTTTATTTTTTTCTTGTTATAGTAGTAATGACTAAATGAATGTGAAAGAGAAGAATTAGATTTTGGAGAAACTAGAGGAAAACATGAAGATTTAATTAATCAACGGGAAAATCGTAAAAATGAAAAACCCAAAAAGAGGTAAAATCTAATGGAGAAGATGAAGAAAGGAAGAAAGAGTTGAGTGGGATGGTGGTGGTGGTGGTGATGGTGGAGGTGGTGAAGGGGAGAAGGAAGAAGTTATTATTATTATTATTATTAAATAAAAATATACATAAAAAATTAGTAAATACATAATAATAATAATAATAATAATAATAATAATAATAATAATAATAATAATAATAATAATAATAATAATAATAATTTAAAATTAAATCTCTTAAAAAATATTAAAAAATACATAAAATTAATAAGGACCTGATATTATTTTTTTTAAATATTCAAGGCCTGAAATAAATATATTAATATATTAGTCTTTTAAACATATTTAGCGGTGAAATGGATAAAAGTTAGATGGAAAGACTCAAGATATATAAAAATTAAAAGACTTATTAATTAGTTTTCCAAAATAAAAGGAATTGCAAATTATAAGAAATCTTAAAAACCTCAAAATAATTATTATTATTTTTTTATTTTCACATTTTGTAACTTATCAAGCTAGTTAAAAAATGGAAGGAGTTAGACCCATAATATTCCTGCAATACCATAGGCATACATATAAATTAAGGTAATATATACACTCCAATTAATACTCTTCTATTTATATTTATTTAGTTTCCCTATCTTTTTCAGCCAATCAATTTCAATAAACTGAAACTGTTTTTTAAACTCTATATATGGTAACATAGTTTAATAGTTTCAGTTCTTTATTCCCCTTAGTTTAGTAACTCTGTCCACTTTCATGAAATATATATAGTTACAACATTGTGTTGTTTGTTATGTACAAATTACCTGACAAAATGAAATTTCTCTTTTCTGATTAAAAAAAATAATAATAATAATAATAATAATAATAATACTTTTTAAGCATTAAACCCACAATCAAAGGGAAAAAAAAAAAAAAAAAACTTACACAAGAAAAAGAGAGCGCATAAGTTGCTTACTTGCGTGTCCTCGATGAACATTGCTGGCATTGGGCCCAGGAAACAAAAGAAAAACTCCAATCAGGATTTGAATGCATCTGTACTGGCAATCAGAAAAGCTGTTATTAAAATTAAACTCGCTTCGTCGCATGCCATTAATATGCAAGAATTTCCAATGAACTAAGATCAGGGTTCGAAACCAGAAACCAAAAAAAAACTTAATTTTCCGATAAAGAAAAAAGACAGAAATGTGAAGGTGATCAAGGTGATGAAAGGGAAAGCCATTAATAATAGATTGGAATAAAAGAAAGTGATATTGGCGCGGCTCAATCTGAGATCGTATTTTACAATTTCATAATATGTAAATCCGTCTTCGGATTGAACCTCACCAACATCGCTTTCATTCTTAATTTGCTTCCCTATAATCCAACCACACCAAGATTCTCTTCTGCAACAAACAAGTTAAAAGAATAAATAAATAAACTGACTACCTATAACAAGCAATAAGGCATCTAATTATTATTATATATAAAGAGAAAGAGAAGAGACCACCATTAATAATGGAAGTATATAGCTAGACATACATAGCACGAACCATGTGTAACTGAAACTGGGTCTCACTCAACACGACCACACGCTACTTAATTATTTACATACTTTCTTACCAACCAAAAGGGAAAAAGTGTACTTGAATAAAGAAAAACTAGATACGGTCCCATGTTTTTTTTTTCTTTTGCATATATAAATTATTAAAAGACAATAATAACTTATCAGTTTTCTTGTTCTAAAAAAGAAATGGTTACTTAGTGGAGTAGGAGGTGAAGGTCTGTTAGTGATTATAGTCAAGTGGGGATCAAAGATTTTCAAATCATTATTTTGTATTCCATGAATTAGTATATCAACACTTTCAACAAGCAATGATATGCATGATCTATATTTATCCAAATGAGAAAAAAAATGAATATTCAAGAATATCTACATCAAATTTCATACAAATACTGTATAATTGGACACTGATACAGGGAAACGGAAAAACTTAGGTGATCAGAAGTTTCCGTGCATCATAAAATATAATCAAATATCATATTCTTTATAAAACGATAAATCAATTATAAAACTGATAAATAACAGGAGCTCAGAAAGCTTTGTTCTATCAACTAACCAAATTGAACAAATGTAGGTAGACGAGTAAAAAAGCTAGTATAGTAAATAAGTATGTTGATAAACAATCTAAATGAAGGAAATATGATGAATCTCTTTGACAAAAAAAAAAAAAATGATGAATCTTGATAGATGATAGTATAGAAGACATAGAAGTGTTATTGAGAAAGAAGAAGAGAATTGAAGAGAGGAGAGGGAGTGAGAATGGAGAGGAGGAGACAGAGAATGTTATACTAGAAGGAAATGCCTCGGGATGGGAAGGTGAAGAAGGTGAGTGGAATGATGTCAACTTACTTTTAGGGTTAGTCATGCTTCATTTTTACTCAATAAAAATCAAACACTACGCATGCACCTGAAATATTCCTCCACCAAATAACCCAAACTCTCTCTTTTCAATAATTATTTTCAACACCCAACTTTTCCTTTTTTATGTTTATTATCATGCTCATGCATCCTTAAATTAACCCTGCACTACACATACATGCTAAAACAGAATAATGCAGTTGGCTTATATGTGTTACCTCATTAGATTATATCTAATCTAACTTCCCCCACAAATACCCACTGTTTAAAAAAATCATCTTGCTTAATCTGCATATAGCGTGCTCTACTATTATTTTAAAAATTGATGGTCTATCTGGTTCTATTATGCCATGTGTAGTATTAAAGAGAAAAAAAAAAGATGTGATTTATGGTTATGAGACTAAACTTTTTTATTTTATTTATACAAGATTCAATAGATCAAAAGAATATCATAAAATAAAAATAAGAATAACTTGGGATTAATCGGGTCAAATTCTTGGACACCGGACAGGCTAAAAAAAATAATAATAACAATAACTGAATTGAAAGTTCTGATTAAATTGACAATAATTATGATTCAGGAGAATCAATACATGAACTCCCACTTCTCACGCGTTGAAATGAAACAAGATTAAGATTTTGATAAAATTATAAATTGATTTTAAGTAATAATTCATAATTAGGGATTAAGGTATAAAAGAGAAGTGTAAAGTTAAGTTTCCACAAAGGAGTAGTATCCATTAAGTAAAGAAAGAAACATGGTAGTGCACAGGAATAGAAATCTACAGTAGAAGAAGTAGAAATTAAAAGAGAGTCAAAAGGGAAAGAAGAAGGAATTTAAGAAAAGAAAGAGAGAGAATCTTGGAAACAGGAGTGCAGAATGTCAGCGAAAGGATTTGTCTCGAAAGAAGAAGTTAGGGTATGGAAATGAACGTACAAACTAAATTGAATCATATTCATATTTCTTTCAACAAACACACGCAACGCAACACAACTATCTCTCTCAGACAAAAACACAAACACATAGCATTCGTTAATGAATAAGGTAAAATAAAATAAAATAAAAAGGCGAATACCACAAAGCGGAGACACCGGAGCTAAAGGAGCCCTGCCTTGGGCCTTCAATGGGAGACACACTTCTTGGGTTTTGCTTTCTTTATTTTGTGATGAGAGGACGGTTTACTCTCTCACTCACTCCCTAACTTCTTTTTTTACTCTGAAGGTATTCGACCACTGTAAAAAAAAAAAAAATTAAAAGTAAGAAGAATAGATGAAAATACATATTTAGAGAAATTCATGAATTTATTTAAAAATTGAATTATAAGCCAATATTTAGGAGGTTGAGTATTTCATTTTAAGAAATCTTTTATATTTTATTTTTACTAGTGTTTTGTAGGTGGATATTTGTCTCAAATACACATCATAGACATTTATTATTTTAATAATTTTGATACGACAACCCGTTTCAATCGTTTACAGATGAAACAAATAGGGATATACAATTCGGTTTCATTTTTGAAACTTGGCAAAGAACCCGTATTGAAACCGCATACTAAACTTTTCTACTCTTATTCTGCTATAGTTCCTTTAGATAGCAATTCAATATCCGTTCCGGTTTCTTCAAATATTATTAAATATATGTTCTTACGACTTCAAAATTAATTTTTTTTTATAAAAAAATAAGAAAAATAGCAAAATTTGATCAAGAGGACCCGCTTTATACAAATAATATTTGAAAAGGAATTGTCAATTCGATTTATTAAAAATAAAGAAAAATTTAAAAAAAAAAAAACTAAATAACTCTATTTAGGCCTTATAGCAAAATATTATTTTATAAGATACTAGGCCTCGAACCAAGGCAGACACCGATAATGCATGCTTTTGGTTTCTAATTTGACCTACAATTAGACTCTTAACTTTTAAAAAAAAAAAAAAAAAAAAAAAAAAAAAAAACCAATGCAATAAATAAACAGAAAAGAAGGTTGTTTTCGTTCATTAAGCCTGAAACCTAGAGTTAGATCATAGATTTGACAACTTTAGATAAGAGATTAAAATTGATTTGAAGAAAAGTAAAAGAAAATGGACTCACGAAAGTAATTTGAAACAGTAGTCACCTTAATTTATTCTTTAGAAAAAAAAAATCTAAAATTGATTCCTATTAATTTAAAGGTAAAAATCTAATTTTTTTATAAAAACTAATCTAAACCCAAAATGGATTTAGAAATTAAATTTTTAAATGAGGTAAATATATTGTAGAAAAAGAATTTTTTTAAAAGGCGGAAATCAAAAAAATTGGGGGGAAATAAAATAAATGCATTCAATGATTAAAGACAAATATTCAAAAAATAAAATAAAATGAAGAGAGGAAATTGATCTTAGATCTCATATTAGTGACATTAGATGCTAATTTGGTTGATGCTAACTTAAATATTTTGAATGTGTGCATGTTTCTCAATTTGGTCACTGTTGCTAGTGACTACAAGCCGTCACCATTTTGTCTATTGGATAATCTATTGATGTTCTTTTCGCATAAGTAAATATGTGCAAATAAATGAATATACACATATTTACACTTACATATATATTTTTTTATTAACTTTTATATGTAGTTATTGAAATTAATTAACTGATATTCATTATATGTAATAATTTTAATTGGTATATATA